>CAUYRT010064680.1:0-43077 GCA_963574885.1 Lepilemur ruficaudatus
ATCCTAGCACTCTGGGAGGCCGAGGCGGGAGGATCGCTCAAGGTCAGGAGTTTGAGACCAGCCTGAGCAAGAGTGAGACACCGTCTCTACCAAAAATAGAAAGAAATTAATTGACCAACTAAAAATATATAGAAAAAATTATCCAGGCATGGTGGCACATGCCTGTAGTCCCAGCTACTTGGGAGGCTGAGGCAGAAGGATTGCTTGAGCCCAGGAGCTTGAGGTTACTGTGACCTAGGTTGATGCCACAGCACGCTAGCCCAGGCAACAGAGTGAGACTCTGTCTCAAAAAAAAAAAAGAAATATGTAGCCCCTCAGGACTTGCAAATTTTTGTTTTATAGAGATCATCCCCTTTTTTAATTTTTTTTAGCTTTATAAGTTAATAGACAAAAATTGTGTATATTTATGGTGTATAATGTGAAGTTTTGATATATGTGAAATGATTAAATCAAGCTAATTAATATATCCATAACCTCACATACTTATTTTTTTGTGGTGAGAATATTTACAATCTATTATCTTAGCAATTATTAAGTATACTATGCATTATTAAGTATAGTTACCATGCTGTACAATAGATCTCCAGAACTTAGTCCTCCTGTCTCATTGAAACTGTACCTTTGACCAACATCTCCCCACTTCCCCACACCCCACCCTGGCCCCTGGTAACCATTATTCCACTCTCTGCTTCTGTGAATTCCACATATAAGAGGGATCATGCAGTATTTGTCTTTTTGTGCCTGGCTTCTTCGCTTAGTAATGTCTTCCAGATTCATCCCTGCTGCCACAGTGACAGGATTTCCTTCATTTTAAAGACTGAATAGTATTCTATTATGTATGTGTGTATATGTATACACATTTTCTTTATCCATTCATCTGTTGATGGACATCTAGGTTGATTCCATATCTTGGATATTGTGAATAGTGCTGCAGTGAAGATGGCAATGCAGGTACCGTTTCAAAATACCCATTTCTTTTCCTTTGGATATATACCCAGAAGTGGGATTGCTGAATCATATGGTAGCTCTATTTTTAATTTTTTGAGAAACCTCCATATTGTTTTCCATAATGACTGTACTAATTTACATTCCTACTAACAGCAGGATATATTTTTTGAGAATTGGGATATTCTCTTATATAACCATGGTAAAGTTGTCACCTTCAGTACATTTAACATTGATACACACTTTTAATCTAATCTTGCGTTTGTATCTAATTCCTAACCAAAAAAAAAAATGATTATATTGTATTGCATTCTATGGCGCTATCTTCATTTATTTTGCCAATTTCCTATTGTGAGATACATGGGCAGTTTCTTAATTTAACAACACTTTATCTTTGTGCACTTATATCCTTAGAATAACTTTCTAAAAGTAGAATTGCTGGGTTAAAGTGTATTAACATTTAAAAAAATCTTGGGCCGGGCGAGATGGCTCACGCCTGTAATCCTAGCACTCTGGGAGGCCAAGGCAGGCAGATTGCTCAAGGTCAGGAGTTCGAAGCCAGCCTGAGCAAGAGTGAGACCCCCGTCTCTACTAAAAATAGAAAGAAATTAATTGGCCAACTAAAAATATATAGAAAGTATTAGCCGGGCATGGTGGCACATACCTGTAGTCCCAGCTACTCGGGAGGCTGAGGCAGAAGGATTGCTCGGGCCCAGGAGTTTGAGGTTGCTGTGAGCTAGGCTGACGCTGTGGCTATCACTCTAGCCCGGGCAACAGAGTGAGACTCTGTCTCAAAGTAAATAAATAAATAAATAAAAATAAAAAGATCTTGATTTGCATTATATTGCCAAGTGAGAGTTGTGTACTTCTACTGACAAATTATGAAAACGTTCGCTTTCCTCTGTCTTCCCAACACTAGATATTATCCACCTTTTAAAATCTGGGTCAGTCTAATAAGCAAGAAACACCTCTTATTTTTATTTGCATTTCTTTGACACATTGCTAATTCCGTACTCAATATCTAACCCCCTTTTTGCTAATGGAGTTCTGATTTTGTTAGTAGGCTCAGCCTCAGGTGAGAACCCATGCTTACAGCCTCCCGGGCTTTGGCTATGCCCTGGGACATAGTTCTGACCAATGAGCTATCATATGGTTTGGACATTTGGACCCTCCAAGTCTCATGCTCAAATTTGATCCCCAATGTTGGATGTGGGGCCTGGTGGGAGACGTTCGAGTCATAGGGGTGAATCCCTCACGACTGGCTTGGTGCCCTCCCTGCAGTAATCAGTAAATTCCCTCCATTATTTCACAGGAGAGCTGGCTGTTCAGCAGAGCTGGGCACCACCTCCTGCCTCTCTTGCTGTTGCTCCTGCTCTCACCACGGGATACGCCTACTTCCCCTTCACCTTCCTCCTTAATTGGAAGCTCCTTACAGCCCTCAGTAGAAGCAGAGGCTGGCATGATGCTTCTTGTACAGCCTTCAGAACAGTGAGCCAAATAAACCTCTTTTCTTTATAAATCACCCTGCCTCAGGTATTTTCTTTATAGCAACGCAAAATGTACTAACACAAGCTGTAACCAGAATGCGTTGGGACTTCTGGGAAGTCTTTAATTTTTCCCAATAGATGGGGAAATGTTAGTTGATGATCCATGTCCTTTCTCCTTCCTGCTTTGAATGTAAATGTGATGCCCGGAGCTAGGGCAGCCTTTATGCTATCATAAGCTGAAAAGCATGAGGGAATGGCCAAGGTAAATAACCCAGATTATTTAAGCCACAGTAAATCTCTTACTTGGAGCTGAAAGTATTCTTGAATGATATACCTAGTGAGGCTGAACTTTGTTTTGTTTGCTAGTTGATGTGTGACATGTCTCCAGCTATATGATAGCCCTTGGTTTGCCTGTCTGGCTTCTGTCTATAGGGTGAGCTCCTTAAGACAAGGGACCACTGGACAATGATACCTACTTGTACTGCAGAGTGGACAGAGACAGTGCTCATTGTCTTTCTTCATGTTCTGTTGCCTATAATAGAATATTTGAAACTGGATAATTTATAAAGAAAAGGAATTTATTTCTTACAGTTTTAGAAGTTGAGAAGTCCACAGTTGAGGGGTGGCATCTGGTGGCCCTCACCTTCTTGCTGGTGGGGACCCTCTGCAGAGACCGAGGCAGAGCACGGCATCATATGGCCAAGGGGCCTAGTGTGCTCACGTGCCAGCTCGGGTCTCTCTCCCTCTTCTTATAAAGCCACCAGTTCCCCTCCCACAATGACCCATTATTCATTAATCCATTAGTCCATGAATGGATAATCCATGAGTGGAGGGCTTTGCTCTCATTGGGGATTTAGTTTCAATATGAGTTTTTTGGTCTTTTTACTCGTTTATTGGAATCAGAGATTCTCACTCTCCAAGGCTGTGCTTGCTAATCTTTTTCCCATCATGACCGTATGATAATATTGAGCACAGCATTGCAAATGGACGGAGACCACGGCTGCAGAGGTAGGTAACACTTGCAGAGTCTGGCTCCCCAGATTTCACCTGCCCGTCCCTGGGCAGGGACATCAATATCTCGGCACAGCTAATAGCCCAATAGCCATGCTAGTCAGGAAGCTCTGCTCTGTGCAGAGTTGAAGGCTTGTTTACTTCCCACTGAAAAATATGATGAATGGTTTTAAATTTATTCCAGTGTAAAGGCAGGACCAACTGTTTAACAGCTATAAGTATTTGGCTGCCATCTAGTGGTCTAAAGTGGATTTTGGTTTCTAAACGTCCCGGATTTGGCAGTTTCCATCCTACCATCCACCCATTCTCTTTATTTTCTATTTTAGTTTTTAAACATGTTAAGTCCCAGTGACTTCTCTCTGCACATTGAGCACACCAAGCTTCTTGTTTGCCTGTGCTTTCCCCCTCCGTTAGGACTGACTTTCTCCAAGTCTTAGCATGACTGCCTTTGTATTGTCATCATTCCTATCCAAGCTTGAGTGGACTTTTCAGAGAGGTTTTCATACCATTCTAAAGCATACACCCTGCTAACCACATGTGCCTCTTTGTCACCTCGCCGGGCTTTGTTTCCCTCACAGGGCTTGCCTCTTGCTCACGTCTCAGTGCTGGGGTGCTACTGGTCCTGCCTGTCCCCCGCCAGGACGCAGCTCGGAGGGAAGCTTATCTCTTGCTCACCGCTGTGTACGCCATACTCAGGACAAACTGTCCCACACGTCGGTGACTTCAAACAACATCAGTTTTGTGCTTATGCTGCCCAGCCTTCTAGGGCTGGCCAAGCTGCCCTGTGTCTTTCTCCCTTGCAGACCCGGCTAGCCAGGCCTCCACCTTCTGCAGGTAGAAGGGAACCAAGAATAGTGACCTGTTCCTGAAGGCTTCCTCATAAAGTGACCAGTGCCCCCTCTGCTCACGTTTCACTGGCCAGAGTAGACACATGGCCATGCTTAACTTCAGGGGGTGGGGAATGCAATCCCACTGAGTACCTATAAGAGGATCCAGGACCAAGGGTGACTCGTGACTTCCCCCTGGTGAAGCAGACACAAACAAGAAGTGCCACCAGGGGATTGGAAGGGGCAGCTGAGGACAGACTCTTCTGATACACGAGGGAGCCCGTGGTCAGCCCTCGAGTGGAGGTGGGCGTGTGGCACAGCATTCATGGGGAGGTGGACAGGGCCTGAGCCTTGAAAGAGGACCAGTTGTCATGTGCTGGCAGAGCTGGGGTGGCAGTGGGTGGAGTCAGGCCCCCTGGGGTTTTAGGACCCAGCATTTTTTACTGACTGAAGTCATGTAGATGGGACCGGGCCATGGGCTGTCTGCACATGTTCAGTGCTTGCTCCCCGCCCAGCAGCCTGTTCGTATGCAGTTACTGACCGCGATGCACTGTTCGTTTGTCAGGTAGGAGGAGACCACTCCAGTGTCATGAGGAGAATCTGTGAGTTTGTTTTGCAGACAGAATGAACGTTCCTGAAAAAGTTGCCACTAGCTGCTGATGCCCAGAAGTCTGGTTACTCAAGGTGTTGTCTGAGACTAACAGCAGCACAGATTTTCCTCTTTGGTTTCCTGAAGTCCCCCTGCCTTATCTCCGCAGAATAAAAGCTCGGTGCCTCATCTCTTTGGGAAGATGGATTTGAGAGATCTTGCTCTCCTGTCTCCTTACTTTGGCCAAATTGAATAAACCTCTGTCTGCAAACATTGGTGTCACGGTGTCTGGCTTTAGCTGCACACTGGGCACACGAGCCTGAGTTTGGGGTTCTACCTCACAGGCGCAGCAGGCAGAGGGAACGACCGGGGCAAAGGCGCAGACATCGGCCCCAGAGCCCAGGCCTGTGCCCTGTGTGTGATGGGCACCGAGTCTGGAAGATGGTGTGGGTGCAGGTCTTGGAGAGTGCCACACAGGACCCTAGGAAGTCTGTACTTCATCCTGTAATAACCCGGACAAGAAATGAAGTTTGCAAAGTTCAGAACTGTGCTTCACAAGTGACAGTATGGTGGCAAGCGAGATCACAGGCAGGTAGAAACGTTCACAGGTGAGGAATGAGGAGCGCTGAGCTGAGGCTGAAGCAGTGAGATTTCAAACATGAGTCTAATGCCATAGATGCTTGAGAAGGGGGACATGAGGGATGTGCGCAGCTTTCTGACCTGGGGGCCCAGGAGTGGTGGGAGGGGGCAGGGGAAATGTTTGGTGTGGACATCCAGGCCCAGGGGGTGGTGGGGTGTGTGGACCGAGCACTCAGGAGAGTGTCTCCTGTCCCACAGCAACGGTAAAAGAACGCTGGCGCTCAGGGCTCACTCAAGGTTCCAACGAGGAGCCGGCTGGGAGAGAGAAGGGTCTTCACCGGGAGAGCGAGCTCTTGTCCTGACCTCCCAGTTGTTACTGCCTCTGGGTAACCTTGGACGGGCCCTGCATCCCTCTGGCCTAGATTTTCTCTTCTGCACAAGAGTGATCCTGCCTCATGAGCTTGTGGAGAGGCTCACATGAGATTTTCTCTTAAAAGAAATTACATGACTGCACGAGTATATTCTCATCCTGAAAACTGAGAACACAGAAAAGCAAAAGTCCCAGCTTTTGTCCTCCATGCCACTCTTCCCCAGATTCTTCTCTTCCCTTTCCAGGTCTCCATACAGGCTGTGTCCTTGGCATTCACGGACAGACAAACGGACTTAGACGATGCACACATGGTTTTGTTTGCGTGTTTCCCTCTAACATTCATTAAGAAAATCATACATAAAAGTTGAAAGAATTTAAGAACAAACCCGTGTGACCACTTAGTTTCCAGAGTTAACGTTTTGCTGCCTTGCACTGTCTCAGGCCTCCCGTTTATCCACACTTCCCTCCCTCTCCATTGACTCATCCTTTCAGAAAAGTGGACGTTCAAGTCAGTACGTTGTCGACACCTTTTGCCCAAACACTTTGGCTCATAGTGGACTGCAGCAGTCTGGAGTGCCCAGCGTGTAGGCTTTGACAAGTGGGGTGCTCATGGAACCCCCTCCACCACGGCACTGTCATCGTGTCACAATCCTCCCCAGCCCACCCTGTCCCAATGCACCAGCGATGCCCTCCCGTCCTCTCCTCCTCCCTCTTCTTGGCACAGATTGGCTTTTCCTGTTCTAGAATTTTATGTGAATGGACTCATATGGCCCTACTGTTTCATGTCTGGCTTCTTTCATTCGCCATGAGATTCCTGATACTCTTCTGTGTTGTAGCATGTAGCAATAGTTTCTTCTGTAAAAACCATTGTGGTATGATTGACATACAACTAACTGCACATATTTAGATTATACAATGTAAGTTTTGACACATGTACATACCCATGAAACCATCACCATGATCGAGATAGTAAATGTACCCCTCACGCCCCAAAGTTTCCCAGGCCTCGTTATGATCCCTCCCCCGCCCCCCCTTACCTCTTCCACGCCCAGGTGAGGCCTGATTTTCCTGTCACTCGGGTTTGCATTTTCCTGACTTTTATATAAATAGAATCACAGCATGCACTCTTTTATGTCTGGCTTTTCTCAATTAGTATACTTGTTCATCCATGTCATTGCATGTCTCAATAGTTCCTTTTTGTAACAGTAAAAATACTATTTCTTTATTTTAAAACTTCAGAAAATAATTTATCTCAAGTTAAAAATTACTAAAGTGAAGGATTTTTAATTGGCTATTTATTTATTTTTTTTAAATTTGTGGTAAGAACATTCTTTTTTTTGTAAGAACATTTAATAGGGGATTTACTGTCCTCACAAATTGTTAAGTGCAAAACACAGTATTGTTAACTATAGCCACAATATGTACAGCATCTAGAACATACTCATCTTGCATAACTGGAACTTTGTACTCATTGAATAGCAACTCCCCATTTCCACCTCCCCTCAGACTCTGGAAACAACCATTCTACTCTCTGCTTCTGTAAGGTTTTTTTTTTTTTTTTTTTTTTTTTTTTGACAGAGTCTTGCTTTGTTGCCTGGGCTAGAGTGCCTTGGCATCAGCCTAGCTCACAGCAACCTCAAACTCCTTGGCTCAAGCGATCCTCCTGCCTCAGCCTCCTGAGTAGCTGGGACTACAGGCATGAGCCACCATGCCTGGCTAATTTTTCTGTTTCTATTTTTAGTTGACTGGCTAATTTTTTTTCTATTTTTAGTAGATCCAGGGTCTCGCTCTTGCTCAGGTTGGTCTGGAACTCCTGAGCTCAAGCGATCCTCCTGCCTCGGCCTCCCAGAGTGTTAGGATTATAGGCGTGAGCCACTGCCCCCAGCCTGTAAGTTTGACTGTGTTAGATAAGTGGCATTATGCAATATTTATCCTTCTATGACCGGCACAATGTCCTCGAGGTCCATCCATGTTGTCACGTATGGCAGGATATTCTTCTTTTTAAAGGCTGACGAGGGCTGGGCATGATCGCCCACGTCTGTAATCCCCACACTTTAGGAGGATGAGGTGGGAGGATCACTTGAGCCCAGGAGTTTGAGATCAGCCTAGGCAACATAATGAGACCCTATCTCCAAAAAAAAAAAAAAAAAAAAAAAGTAGCCAAGTATGGTGGTGCATGCCTGTAGTCCCAGCTACTAGGGAGGCTGAGTCAGGACAACTGCTTGAGCCCAGGAATTCAAGGATGCATTGAGATATGATTGTGCCACTATACTCCAGCCTGAGTGACAGAGTTAGACCCTGTCTCAAAAAGAAAGAAAGAAAGAAAAAAAGACTGAATAATATTCCATTGTAAGTATATACCACATTGAAAACATCTACCCATCTGTTGATGGACATTTAGGTTGTTTTTAAGTCTCGGTTATTGTGAATAATGCTGCAGTGAATTTGGGAGTGCAAACATTCTTGGAGATCCTATTGCCAATTCTTTTGGATAAAGAGGATTGCTGGATCATATGGTAGTTCTAGTTTTAATTTTCTGAGGAATGTTTATACTGTTTTCCACAGTGGCTGTACCATTTTACATTCTCTTTGGCAGTATGCAAGGGTTCCCTTTTGTCCACATCCTGGCCGACAGCTGTTGTCTTTTGTTTTTTTGATAATAACCATCTTAACAAGTGTGAGGTGATATCTCTTTGTGGTTTTTATTTGCATTTCCTTGAATGATTAGTGATGTTGAGCATCTTTTCATGTACCTATTGGCCATTTGTATGTCTTCTTTGTAGAAATGTCTAGTCAAGTCTTTTGCCCATTTTTAATTGGGTTATTTTGGGTTTTTTTGCTATTGAGTTGTAATAGCAAAGAACAATTTCTTTCTTTTTATTGCTGAGTAGTATTTCATGGTATGGAGATACCAAAACTTGTTTATCCATTCATCTTATTGATGGACATTTGGGTTCTTTTCAGTTTTTGTCTATTGCAAATAAACCTGATATGAGAAATTCCAGTCATTTAAATATTTGTTTCCCTGTGTGTAATGTGTCTTCATTGTTTCTAAGAAGATTTAAAAGACATTTTGAGCTACATTTAATTTTTTTCCAGTGGGAGTTTTTGTTTGAATAAACTAGTCTGTCATTACTAGAATCAGGATATTTCAGAGTAAGTTTATCAAGTTCCCTAATAAAGACAATTGAAATTATAATGGAATTGCATAAAATTACAGGTTAACTTGAGGGAGACCTTGATGTGTTTCTCCATTTATTCAGATAATCTTCTACGTCCTTTAAAAGAGTGTCTAAATTTTCTCCATAGTGGTCTTGTACATATTGGTTAAATTAATTGATAAATAATTTATATATATACATATACATTTGCCATTTTGTATGGTATCTTATTTAAATTAATTTTGTGTTGGTTTATGCTAGTGTGAAAAAGTGCAATTAATTTGTATGTATTGAACCTGGGAAAGTAGCTGAATTCTTTCATGAATTCTCATTGTTTGTTGTTTTGGCTGTTTCTTTGTAAGTAGATGGTGATACTGTCTTCAAATTATGACAGTTTTGCCTCTTATCTTCCAATCCTGACACATTTTGTTTCTTTTTCTCTACATAGGGCATTGGCCAGGACAATACAGTTCTATGTCAAACCATCAGAGATAGTGTTTCTGTGTTAATTAATCTTGATCTTAAAGGGAATGTTCTGAAATTTTCTTTTTTTTTTTTTGAGACAGAGTCTCACTCTGTTGCCCGGGCTGTAGAGTGCCGTGGCATCAGCCTAGCTCACAGCAACCTCAAACTCCTGGGCTCAAGCAATCCTTCTGCCTCAGCCTCCCGAGTAGCTGGGACTACAGGGATGCGCCACCAAGCCCGGCTAATTTTTTACATATATTTTTTTAGTTGTCCAATTAATTTCTTTCTATTTATAGTAGAGACGGGGTCTCGCTCTTGCTCAGGCTGGTCTTGAATTCCTGACCTTGAGCGATCCACCCGCCTCGGCCTCCCAGAGTGCTAGGATTACAGGTGTGAGCCACCGCGCCCGGCCAAAGCTCATAGATTTTTGATGCATTCATTTCTGGTGTTAAGTTTGTAAGCAATGTTTATATTTCTTATACTTGAAGAATATTGCTTTGTTATCTTTCCAGGTGTATTTAATCTATAATATTATGTTCCATTCCAATGAAATTTTTACTCTTTATTTTGTTTTAATTTTAGCAGAAACTCAAGTCAGCTCATGACTATCTCATTCAACAAACATTTAAATGCCTCTGATGCTCCAGGTCTTTGGGGGTGACTGTTGCTATTACCATTTATCGCAATGATTTAGGCATCACTCACTACATAAAACAGGCCTTAGTACTACTCTGTGGGCAGGAAGATGCCTTGGTTATGCTTTCTTTGGTCACTCTTACCTGCTGTTAACTAGGTGTATGACCTTAGACAAATCATTGGACTTCTCTGAGCTTCAGTTTCCTTATCTGTACCTGAGTCACAGGGTTGTTGAAAGATTTGTATAAGAAAATGTTTGGGAAGTTTCCAGGAAAGGTGGCTTCTACATAATAGGGATTAAATAAGAGTCCATTATCTTCTCTTGTCATCTTCCTGGAGAATACTCTTTCTTTCTCTTGCTGTTCTATACCCTAAGGGCCTTGTTGTCAGACTATCTAATGATATTTTTATAGGGTCTGTTTAGTAGGAGACTCTGAAAGTCTGAAAAAAAAATAATTTTCAAAAGAAATTAATTTGGGGCATTTGGAGAGGAGATTGGGGAGTTTTCAAGGGCCAGAGGTGCCTCCTGGTCCCATCAAACTACACTGTATTGGGCTATGGCTTCTGCCCTCATCTATGGGCCTATCGTCTGGGTTCATTCTTACAATCAGGCAAAAAAAGAGAACAAACAGTTGAGTTTTTCAGGATATTTGAACTTAGATGGGTCACTTGGCAATGGTTTAGCTTCCTTCTGAATTTTGACCACAGGATTCCATATCACGCTAATGAGAAGAGAAGAGAGCAAGATAAAAGATATCTGTAAAAATTAAAGATATTGTGGACTCTCTGAAGCAGGTGTCTTACTGGCTATCAGCACATTACTCTTCCTCAGTCTCATTGTCTTTAAATCTTTGTAATGGCGTATTTTGAAATTCAGCAACAAAATAAAATGGTGGGTGTGGTCAGGTATATCTTACAGCTTTCCAATTCTCCTGTAATGTGGGGATTTTCTCTGAGGATTTTTAAATGCTTCCTACTTTTATTAAGTGTCAGTTCTACTGCTCAACAGTAATTAAACTGAAAGGAAAATGTCAAGAATGATAAATTACTATTACAGGTTTATTCTTTCTTTTTTTTTCAGAAATTAGTCAGCCCTGTATCATGAGATTCAAAAAATATTAACTTTGAGGGTATCGAAGGAGAAAACCTTCCTACTATGTTATTTTCAATAAAAGATGTCTCAAATCCATTTAAATTGTAAGGTCTGTGATTTAAATATAATCCATGGTGTCTGAATACTCCCATGTTTATTCAATTTCATTTATAACTTCTTGACCTTATGGAATAAAGCTACTACAGCTGAAAGAGGTATACATGGCACAGTCTGCTCTATGACTAAGAGGAAAAAACTTTACATTTCAATATTTAACACAGGAAATGAAGTGAGGGTTAGTGAATGATTTTTCTGAATCAAGTCAATCATTGCTAAAGCTTTTATGAGACAGATTTCCAAGTGTCTCTGGCATTTCCATTGAATTCAAATAGAGCCTTAGGGATCATGAGGAAGAGCATTAAAAGCCGATTACTTTTCTGAGCATCATATTCCAGACCGTGTCTCATTATTTGAGATAATTACATTTCCAGCTTATTTCTCAAACAGAAGTTAAGATAATAAGCAGGGTGGAGGTGTGGAGCAATTTAAAGACCCCAACAATTGATTAGTTTTGAATGATGGTATCCAATTGCAGTGAGGAACGTGTAAAATCTAGAAACATAGTTTTCAAATCAGCAGTGCTAATGATAACATATCCAACTTTCTTACAGAAGCATTATATTACTCATATGGAGTTAAATACATCACTGCCCCACTCTCAGTCCAAACTATTAATACCTTCCAGAGCCAACAGTTCCTGTAAAAGTAGCTGAGAAGTGAAAGAAAAAAAATCCTACAAAGGACATGGTTTTTGGGAATGTAGACCTCACACGTAAAGATTTGTATATGGAAGCAAACACAGAGGAGCCTTGGCAATATAGTACGTTGGGAATTATGTTGTTTTTTGTACTATATAGATGAAGGAGTCAAAAATACAAGGTGACAGGAATTAGGTAATTAGGAAAAAGATTTATTTTCTTTTTTGGTATAATAGAGCTTTACGGAAGAATGGCTTCTAGATCCTAAGAAATGGGATGAAAACCACAGATGAAAGTGCTTGAAAAGGGATTTGAAGGGATTTGAACATTACTCAAGTTAATAGTCAGTCAAGAACTGTGCCTCCACACCAACCCCCATCCCTGTCTGTTGGAGAAGCTCAAGACTACATAGATTTCACTTTGAAAATAAGCAAAAAAGGAAAAATTCTCAACTGGGGTGAGATGATATTGTGGTTTTGATTTGGATTTCCCTGATAATTAGTGATGTTGAGCATTTTTTCATATATCTGATAGCTATTATATGTTTTCTTTTGAGAAATGTGTATTCAGATCATTTGTCTATTTTTTGTTGGATTATTTGGTTTTTGTTGTTGTTGAGTTGTTTGAGTTTCTTACATATTCTAGATATTAATTCCTTGCTGGATGGACAGTTTGCAAATATTTTCTCCCATTCTGTAGGTGGTCTCTTCACTCTAGATTGTTTCCTTGGCTGTGCAGAAGCTTTTTAGTTTGATATAATTTCACTTGTATATCTTTGCTTTTGTTGCCTGGGCTTTTGAAATCTTAGCCATAAAATCTTTTTCCAGACCAATGTCATGAATAATTTCCCCTACATTTTATTCCGGTAGTTTCATAGCTTGGGGTCATACATTTAAGTTTTTAATCCATTTGAACTGTTTTTTGTGTATGGTGAATGACAGAGGTCTAGTTTCATTCTTCTGAATACGGATATCCACTTTTCCCAGCAGCATTCATTGAAGAGATTGTCCTTTCCCCAACCAATTTTTGTGCCTTTTTCAGAAACTACACTAACAGCATAGTCAGCCATGAAGACTCCCATTTCTCTCAATGTGGAAAAGATAAGTTTACAAGCAATTTTTGCAAAGAGTAACTATGTCATTATTACAGCTTCAGTGTATCTACTATGACAGAGGAGAAATCTATTTTTTTCCAAATCCAACATTTTATTGAAGTATAGTTTACATATCATGCCTTTATTCCATTTTAAGTGTACAATTAAATGATTGTTAGTGAATTTACCAAGATGTACAGTTAATCACATAAATCAGTTTTAGAGGATTTCCTTCCCCCTATGGAGACCCCTAATTCCCTTCCCCAACTGCTTTTCAAGCATGCGCCACCCCTCCACAGTGCCCATCACATCGCTCAGACGTGGGTCTACCCCCCACCCCCTGAATCCCTAGTGAACACCGCCACCATTTGAGCACCATGATGTTAATCAGTCAGTACCAATTTGATGGTGAGTACATGCCACCATTTGAGCACCATGATGTTAATCAGTCAGTACCAATTTGATGGTGAGTACATGTGGAGTCCATTCTTCCAGTCTTGTGTCATGAGAAATCTATTTTGAAGAACAATTCTTGAGTGGACTGAGGGACTACGGAGACTGGTTGAAATTGAAGATAAATGAATGGGTGTACTACTAAAACAAAGATACTTTAGACTTATAGGACAGTGATAACTTGCTAAATGGTTCAATCTGGAGATTAAATTATTTGAGACCTAGTAGAAATTTAGATGGTTGAAAAGAAGATAAATTCATTAATCTCATTTTTTATAATATTTTTACATTTTCAACCAACAGGCATCTATTATCACTACCATTCAAGCTGTCCAAATGAAGAAAATCATCCCCACATATTCAGCTTGAGTTAGCAAAGCCAAACTGGGCCCTAGTAAATTACAGAATATATTGAAGAATATATATGAATATATATGAAGAATTCATATAATTAAAAATACGACGATGATAGCAAAATGGAGCTTACTATGGATGAGGCAATTTTCTAAATGCTTTCTATAAAATAATTCATTTATGTATCACAACATTGCTATGAGACTGGAACTATTATATACACATTTTTAAAATTAAGATTTTTAAAGCTTTTTTTTTTGCTCAAAAAACTAAGGCATGTAGACATTAAATAACATTGTCCAAAGACAAGCAATTGGTAAACATAGTGAAATCAGATTCTAACCAGACAGCTCAGCTCCAGGGGCCATACTCAATATAATGGCTAACAAAAGTTAAGGCATATGATATATGCAGCATGTAGCAGGTGCTCAGTAAAATTTTGATAATGCAAATATGTTTTTTCAAGGCAACCAAGCTTACCAGTGAGATAAGATAGTAGAAATTCTTCGATTCCCTGACCTCTATGCTGGCAATTTGATGTAATAGGAAGAGTATTTTTGAGAATTTGGAGATCAGATTTCTGTACCAGGTTTTTCCTCTTACTTGAATTTTCTCAAACTGGTCTCCATGCAATACTGTCCCTTATAATATGAGTAAGGGTTATAGGGGAAAAAATCTGTGTTGAAATTTGAAAGGCACAAAACTAAATATAGTTAAACAGGTCTCTTTGCAGCAGATTTCTCAGCACTTTAATGTTCTGATATGCATCTATGCAATTTAACTCATTGAAGGGGCAAAGAGTAGGCAGAATCATTTTGTCTGAATTTTTTTCACACAGCTATTAAGAGATCCTAGAGCAATGTTTCAAGGAACAAATTTTGGAGAATGCTGAACTAAGTCTTTATGTGATCTTGATCACTTCAATTCTCTAAAAATAAGAAAATTCCTCAATCCTTCCTCTTGCTCCCAGTCTGTCCTTTTTGTGCTGACTTCACTTTCCTAACCATCTGGACAGCAAATTCTACCAGATAACTTCTTTTTAAACCAGTTCTCTCAACTTTCTTGCATCAATATCCTCCCTTCACACTCCATGGAATTTGTCTCCACATCTAGATTTTCCCTGTGCTTCTGGTCACAGCTGGAGGATATTGCACAAGTTTCCAATTGCTCTCACCTTAAGTCAAGGGTCTTGTCTGAGCTCTCCATGCTGCTCCACAACCCCACAATTCCCTTTTCTACTCCCTGAAATGACTGATCCAAACCTTCATTGCCTCCTTCAGCTTCCTACTCAAACCTCTGTAATCCCAGCACTCTCTCAGATTATCTCACTTCTAACTTTCTGTGAATTTCAACTTTTTGCCCCCTTTCTGACTACTATCTCCATTTAAGGCCACGCTTCCTTTCTGTCTTTGTCTCCTCAGAAAATGAGATGTTCCTCCTAGAGTTCAAGACCATCTTCCTCCTTCGAGTTTTAATCTTATTCTATTTCATTTCCACCTAAATTTACTGCAATTATCTGCTCTCTCTCTCATTCATTTTTTTTTTTTTGCCCAACTATGCAATTGCTCTAGTCATTCCTATCCCTGAAAAGAGTGAATTTGGATTCTAAATTCTATCACCTCTTTTGCTTTGCCTCACTTCTAGACCACTCTCAATTTCTCTATTTCTTTATCTTTCATTCAGTCTTCACCATAATATACTGTCTATTCCAAAAGCAGCATTGAAATCACAATGCAAACTTGACCAGTGGTCTATGATCAAGTCTCCATATTGCTAATTCCAACAGATATCTTCATTACTATACTTTTTTACGGTGCCTGATTTTTTTCCAGTAGGACTCAATGTTAGGAAATGAAAAAAAGAAACTAGCTTAAACATAAACAGAGAGTTTATTTTAGGATTATAGAAATGACTCCACATTACTCAATGGTAAAAACACCTGGACTTCATGAAAGATTAAAACGAGAAAGAGAAAGATGTCGGGAACCTGGGCAGTAAGTCTGCTCTTGCCCTCTATGTCCCTAGTCTCTGTAGACTGGCTTACTCTGCCTCTTCTGTCCAAATGGCAACCCCAATGAGTCATCATCAATCTTCTGCTTCAATGCCTCTTCTAGAAGTCACTCCTTCCGAGCTATCCATCTTAAGTCAGTTCTAAAGTAAAAGTTATTTATGTTACCTATGCTCTGCCTCCCTCTTTCTTATACCAACTAATCCACATCCTACTTCTGAGACTATATAGAATAAATTTAATCTATGTTATACATGTCATTTCTACAAATACTTCAAGACAAATGCCATATCTTATTAAATCTTTCTCTTCTGTAGGCAAAGCATTCCCAGGTCTTGGTCCCCTCCAGCTTTATCACACTCTAAACCAGTGGCTCCCAAATCAGCAGCAGCAGCATTACCTGTGGGAACTTGCTAGAAATGCAAATTTTGGCATCACAGTTCAAACCAATTAAATGAGAAACTCTGGGGTTTAGGACCCAGCAATCTGTGTTTTAACAAGCCCTCCAGGTGTTTCTCATGCATGCTCAAGTTTGAAAACCATTGTACTACACTTTCTCTAACCTAATTCTCCTAAAGTGTAACTCACCTCAACTGAGCACAATTCTATAGGCCTGAGGTTGAGTGATGGATGCAGAGCAGTATGATCTTCACGACCCTTGTTACTCTTATCAGCACTTATCAATACTTTAAAAGTTTTTATAGATTTGTCTGTTAGTATTTATTTCACTCCTCACTAGAATGTGTAATTGGTTCCTTTAAATAAAAAGACCACATCTGATTTACTCACCCTTGTGTTCTTAGTGCCCAGTACAGCATCTGGCTTACGGTCAATCTTCAATAAATAATTATTAAATAAATGGAACAAATAAATAAGTGAAGAATATACTATGACAATTTGTTGTGGCCACATCATACTATTGATTGATATTGAATGTGTAGTCCACTAAAGCTTCCAGAACTTTTTTCTGCCATTTGATACTTACACATTTGGGCTTTTGTAGCTAAATGTGAGAATTTACCTCTATTCCTATCAAATCTCAGTTTGTTAAATTTAGTCTTTAATTTCAGGCTATTAAGATCCTTTCACTTTTTAAATATCATGATTGTATCATTTGGAATAATACTTCAGCCCCACTAATATATTATTTGTAAATTTTATTAGGATTAGATGAATTTTTTTTAAGACACTGTTCACAGAACTAAATACCATTTTCTAGCATTCCTTTGGTAAGTCATGTAATAATTATAAATTTATCCACATACAGAGCTGTTCAAATCCTCTCAAGCCAGTGGTTCTCAAACTTGAGAATGCATCAGAATCTCCTGGAGGGCTTGTTAACAGTCCAGATTGACAGGACCATATCCCCAGAGATTCTGATTCATTTCCAAAATTTTCCCAGGTGATGCTGATGCTTCTGGTCCAAGGACCACACTTAGAGAATCATTGCTTGATTTCATAACATACTATGATCACATAAAGATGGACTTATGATACAACACCATTTTTACAGCTTTAATATCAGTCTATTTGTTGTTATTCCTTTGCATTCCACTCTCAAACTACGATGGGAGTAAGGATCTTAGGGACTAGAGGAAGTTTGTATGACAATAATAAATGATTCCTGAAGTTCTCAAAAACACGTAAAATTATTAGGCTCAGAATATTGAAGTGTTTGGGCAAGTTGCTTCATAATTTTGCCTCTCCCCACTCCATTCACAATTTAGTCTCTATTATTATACTATTGCATGTGGCTATATAGAATATGGAACTTATGCATCCATTTAATGCTGAGCAAGATTTTTATATTCTATAAATAATCACCCTCTGGATATCATTCTACTTGTGCATAAAACATGCTTAGGTAGTTTTCACTCAGGTGGTTGAATTTAGAGACTGGGTATGTGAGACAAATAGTGCTCAAGAGGAAGAGTGCTAAGGATTGGTCATACTGTGACTTTTTTCACTATTCTTGCAATACTGATAGAGGAATGATAGGACTTTTCACGTCGCCAATAAGTTATCATAAGCGTCTTATGGTCTGCATGTGCATAAGTTTTGAGGTGGTCTCTCAGCCCAGCTATAGCTCATATCTGTCCCATTTTCCAGGCTTTTAACCTCAGAACTCATGCTCTCCTGTATTCTGTTCACCTCTCCTTCTGCCCTTGAGCTTTACATTGCTCCTCTGGCTTGGACCTTTTTCTCCCCAATGCAACCCCTCCCTCTGCCTATATTGAACTGCCCTCAAATGCCTGAAAGATTCTATTTTCTAGGATGGATTACAAGATGGGAAAATGTGGAAAGATGGAGTCTGAAATAGGGAAATAACTACTACAGAAATGTCCTGCAGGAGAAAGGAAGGGATAGAATTGAAAACAAGTGGGTGCACACATGCATGGGTGCTGGTGTGCATAAGCTTGCAGTTGGCAGGGGAGATGGTGGCGGTACTGAACACACACTGAAAGAGGGACACATCATCTATGCTCTGGGATTAAAAAGAAAGAAGAAAGGATACATACAAATAGAGGCAATTGTGTAAGTGGTGGGGGGAGAGTTCAAGTCATTTCACAACTGATTACCTTGATTTTCTTGCTAAAATGGCAGAAGACAAAGTCTATAGAGAATGAGGAAATGTGGACAGATATATGACTTGAAACATTCAGTGGTGATTTGCATTGGCTGAAGAAGAACATGAGAGAGGGAAGCATCAAGCATCCTAGCAAGGTTGTAGACCACAGGTGTGCCCAGATATCAGTTCACATGGCTGTAAGAGTTTCTTCAGCAGCATGAAACAGTGCCGCTACAGGAGCAGAGAAGGTAGACTGTGGCACTGAGCCCAAATCCATATTTGAAAAAATACAGGTAACAGTACGTTAAAGATGTTAGTAAAGGAGTTATTTGGCTGATGCATGGAGTCCCAATTAAGTACTGGGAAGGAAATATCAATAACTGAAGATGAAGAAGAATTCAAAAATTAAGTTCAAATCATGGGTTTACTAGGAGTAAGTACATGAAAAAGCTGCACATCTAAATGAAATATGGAAGCTTAATAATTTTTGATGGATATAAGTTCCTTGTGCTGACAAGGTTTATGGTATGGCCACGGTGTGAGCACCTGACTTTTGATAATGTTTGATGCTGCTAGGGTTGGAGAAAGCAAAAGTTCTGAAACTATGCCACTAAATGGGTTGTCAATAAGACACTGAAATTATAAAAGATACTGCAAGACATGAAACAAAGAGACATAAGCCAAGTGTCAACATTTTTCCTACATATAGGGGAATGATCAGAAAATTAGTTGATGGCAAGTAAAAGGGCAGAGAATAATTAACCCCAAACATATGAGTATAATAGCTGACATTAATTATTTATCATATATCCATCTCTGTCGATGTTTAGAATCATATTTTATATTTGTAACAATCCCCTTTACGGGTAAGGAGCCTGAGGCCCAGAGAGTTTAGGTAGCTTGCTCAGCATCACCCAGCTAGTAAGAGGCTCCATCAGGATTGAAACCCATGAATCGGTCATGTGGCCAGTAGGTCTGACCAGAGTCATTGTGTTTAACCACAGTTCAGTGTCTCCTCTCATTTCAGGAGGAGCAAAGATTGCACCTGAGGGTGGAGGAATCATGGTTTGCATTATAACAGAGAGGGAATTAGGAGAAGAATAAACTCTGAGAAAGTTTATCAGATTTATTTAAATATTTAATAAAAATATGAACATGAATTAAAGCTCAGTTTTTCAGGTTTGGCTTCGGCCATACTGATCCATGTGAGATTGCAATTTAATACAGTACAAAAAAAGAAAGCACAGCTAACAATTAAGTGGCCTACTTTTCTTAGAGACAACCACTCTTTTGGGCAAATAGCTTGTAAATAGATTTGAGAGAACTTCAGTCCTTGGGGATAAAGAATGTAATGAACAGAGGACCTGCATTTGAAACTTTCTTATGTGTTTTTTTCAAATCTGCATCACTCTTTTCAACCATAAAATTCACAGTTTATAGAGTTAGATTCTAAAAGCCTGCCATATTACTATTCATGTATTTTATTATGCAGTTAAAAACAAGATTATAAAAATAAACATTTTATGTTCTATTTCAAAACAAATTTTCTAACTAATCCTTTCAGTAAAAGAATAGAAAAGTGTACACACACACACACACACATGTATACATACACACTTTTTTCTTAACAATGGAGCCTAAGATAGCAAATCAGATAAAGAGTCAAGGGCTTAGGAATGTATCCTCCTTTTTTAACAGAAATTAATGAGAATATTCCCACTCCAGCAGCACTGATTTCTAACACACTTCTAGATCACTAGCATTCCTGTCCCCCCACTTCTTCTCTAGAGCTCCCCATTCTCTTCCTCTCTATCTCCTTGTACCCTACCAATTCCCATGTATTAACAATCAACACAATACTGCAGTGGGAGAGGGTGGGGAACCTGCAGCCTTGGGGCCACATGTAGCCTTCTGGATCCTTGAGTGTGGCCTTTTAACTGAATTCAAACTTCACAGAACAAATCCAAAATTTGGATTCAGTTGAGGGGCTGCACTTGGGGATCAGAGGGCCAGAGGCCACAGGTTCCCCACCCCGCAGCGCATAAGGATCAATCATCTCTTACCTCTGAACAGGGGCAGAGAAATCAGTTGATCTTTTGGCATTTATACATTATGGCAGACAGCCTCTAAGATGGCCACCCAAGGTCCCGACCTCCTGGTGTTCATGCTGTGTGTAGTCTTTTCCCCTTGAATGTGGGCAGGAAACTTTTTGCAATGAATAGCAAATAGCAAAGATGATGGGATACTACCTCCTTCATTACATTAAGTTATATAAGACTCTTACCATCAGACTCATTCTAGAGACTCTTTGCTGGCTTGATAAACTAAGTGACCATGTTGGAAAAGCCCATGAGGCAAGGACCTCCAGGAACTATGGGCTGCCTTTAGAAACTGAATATGGCGTCCAGCTGATTGACATCAGTCAGGAAGCTGGGGCTCTCAGTCCTGCATCTGCAAGGAAATAAATTCTACCAACTACTTGAGTGAGTTTAGAAGTGGCTTCTTCCCCAGTTATGCCTCCAGATGAAAGAGAAATCCAACTGACACCTTGATTACAACTTTGTGAGATTCTAAAGAGTGGGCCTATCCAAATTATGCCCAACTCCTAACCCACAGAAATCATAAGGTAATAAATGTGTGTGGTTTTAAGGCACTAAGTTCATGGTTAATTTGTTATGCAGGAAGAGAAAACAAATACATGTGTCTTCCTTTGAATCCTCAACCAAAACACCCAACACTGAGACCCCCCATTATTCTGGCTCTGTCTCTTAGCTACTTGACTTCATAGAATCCTCCAAACCCTGACTCCCCTTCTTGTCTATATATTAACATCCTCCTAGCATACAACCTTCCATACTCAACTTACAGACCATGTTCTACCACTCATACACTTTCTTGCCAATATCCCCAACAACCTGTTCTATAGCAAACACCTGACAAATCCCCAAACCTGAATAAATACAACAATTTTCTTTCTCCATTCTTACTCTTTGGTCATTGAGAAAATTATTTAGCTGTGCAAACTGATGATACTGAAAATTCATAAGTACAAAAACATTAATTTTATTAAAAATAACCAATAATGCATATGCATTTTGCAAAGAATATAAAAAAGTGACTGACAAAGTACTAGATGCACATCTAAGTGAGAATTGTTTCCATTGGTGGATAATGTGTAAAAAGGTGATTTCTTCACTATTTAGATAATGCTATTTCAACTATATTTGTAAGTCCTAAAACACTTAATTATTCAGTCATTCTTCATGCCCGGCTCAAGGGAAAAAGGAAATGGGGATTCTAAACATCCTTAAAATCCTTCCTTGGGATTCAGTAGAAGTCATGTCATAGGCTTTGTGCTCTCATTTCAGAAGCAGTAATATTCTTCATGTTATTTGGTGAGAAGAGCTACTTTGATGTTCTAATTTGCTTCGACTTAAGGTATTATTGGTTAGAATGCCAGCGGCTCTTGATGGCATAAATGGAATTGTTTTAATGGCTTACAGTTCTTGAGAGTGTGAAAGACACAGCTCAACATTTTGTCAAATGTATTAGATTGTTCTTTGTTACTGTCCTTGACACGTACTAACAAAAACTCTCTTAACTGCTTTTTCCCCAGCAGATATTCCTAAGTCCACCATCTCTATATTGTCTTCTTTTTTAGATACTGAAAATTCAGAAAGTAACCAGAGCATTATTTTTTTTAAATACCTGTTTCATTACATTCATTTAACTATTCTTTAAAAACTGAATAATTAGCATTGTATATTCAAGATAGCTTTGTCAGTAGAGATAGTGTTTTTTCACTTCTAAGGGTATACATTCTTAAAATAAGTAGAATTTTTGTATGCTGTTCATATTTGTTAAATATGGCATTTGAATTTTCTTCTTTATAACATTTTACTTCCCTAAAATATCTTAAACTATTTCCTCTTCTAGCATTAGCATTTTCTATCTTCTCACTCTTCCTTTTTTTCTAACAGTTTCATAAAGTTAGCACGCTAGGATATCCAAATCCAGATCCAAAAGATAAATTTTATTCTCTTTTTTCATAGAAATTATGTTTAGTTGATAATGGGCCACAAAATAATGTTTAAAAATGAATACTATATTCATTTATTCATCACTCCTTCTACAGCAAGCTTTATACAAAGCTATGAATTCACTTCGGTTATGTTCCTTCCAGATTCTATGAAGCAAGTGAAGTTAAACGTAAGTTTCTTTTATTCCCTGTCTATCCTCCTTCCATCCTTCCAGCAGCCACCTCCTTATAGCAAAAAAACAAGTGCCGTCCAATAGCGAGCTACCAGCCTTGGTTCCATTTCTCATAAGGACCCATTCATTCAACAAATGTCTACTGAATGCTTGATATATGGAAGACACTGTGCTGGAGGAGCTGCCTTACTATTATGCCCTTACCTCCTGCGCTGTGTGTGCTTCACCTGTTTTGTACTAGGTAACTGTTATCCACCACACAGGTGTGAAATTTGTCAAGACTTCCTCTAGGAAGCCATCCTTGACGGAGCTCAGTATTTCTCCCCAAAGCAACTTGCTCAAGGTGTTAGTTGTATTAGCAGTTGAGCTCCTCCAAACTGTTTCTTGTTTATGCAGTACCTAAAAGAAAAAAAGAAAAAAGAAATCCTATTACTGGAATGAGATGCATTATCTTTGGTCACATAGGCTTGCAGGGAAATCTTTTATTCTTATTCATAGAAAGAAGCATATCCAATACCTCTTTTCAAAAGGTGTTGGCTTTCCTCACAAGCCTTCTCTGCAGTTTTTTTGGGGGGGATAAAAAAACCCTGACTAGTAACCAGCATTCTAATTTCATAAATATATACCAGGAGTAATTGATGATTCTTCCCCCTATAGAAGCAGGGAAAAATAAACTTCTACCTCTAATATACACACCAATTCAAAGCCTGTTGAGTGACCTGCATGCTTAAGTTTTCCTTTTTGAAAATTTAACTAAAACAATATAATTTAGCCAAATTGACTACACAGCCCACTTTAGGATTCATTTATCACATAAAAATTAAAGTCAACTTAGTCCCATCAATAAGGCCTCTACTGCAGTTGTCATCGGAAATAACTTTGCATATGTTGGTTCAGATTTTAGTCATTTCAGCATTTGCTCATATATAGCCTATTTCCCTTCGGATTACATAAGCAAGATGAAATGTATAAAATTAGATTTCAAAGAAAAGAAAGCAGTTCAGATACAGAAAAAAACATTTCACTATTATATAATCTTATGGTGGTGGTGGTTGGGGTGTGTGTGTGTGTGTGTGTGTGTGTGTGTGTGTGTGTACATGCTCTTGCTCCTTAAATCCTGTGGAGCTGATCTGAAAAAGGTGCCAGCTTTGAAACGAAACATGCATGAGAGAGATACAGAGATGGAAGGAAGCTGTAATGCTGGCCTTTAGTTATTAAAGATCCAGTCAAAAAATATATTTACATTTTTCTTAGTCTTTTTACTTTCTAATATTTTTGATGAATGCATATTCATAGTATCAATCTCATTCTATAAAATTAATTACATAATTTATAACTCTAATCTAATATCCCACCAGTTGTGTTCCTCCCAGATCAAATGTATCCAGCCACAAAGAAATGACGAGTTGAAGAAACTCATATGAAGTTCTTCCTTTGGTCTTGACAGTTTATGTTATTGCTTCAGTCTCAGTTTCCCTTCATCAACAAAGGAAGAACTACCCTAAAAATGTACCCTAAATACTCAATCAGGATGCATATGAACATATCAGAAAGACCCAATCACTCTGGCAACTAAGGACTTGCAGACATTTTGTATGTGGTGAGATGGAATAAAGATCCCCACCCCTGACAACAGAGGAGTGTAGGGATGAGGGTAAACTTCCCCTTTCTCCTGAAAGTTCACTGAAAGACGAGCTCACAATTAAGGCAGATTAATAAGAGAAAGGTTTATATATCGTGAACATGGGGAGAATCACAGAGTGATTACTCAATAGCTGAATGAAGTTCAGCTGTTTTTATAACTGCCCTTTTGGAGAGGAGGAGGAGATGAGAAGTACAGGTAATCATGTTTAGGGGGAACAAATGGTGCGAGGGAGGATGAATGAATGGGGGAAATAGATTGACTTATAAATGATTCTCTTTGCAAATTACATTAGCCTGAACAAATTAAATTAACCTAAAAAACAGGTATTATTTTTTTTCAGAATATTATGGGAGTACAAACATTTTGGTTACAAGTAATGCCTTTGCCTCATCCAAGCCAGCTCTAGAGGCATGCCTTTCTCCCATATAGTGCACCCCGTCTTCATTGGTCGTGAATTTACCCAACCCCACCACCCCACACCTGAGTGGCACCCAATGGATATTACTACCACGTGACCACCTTAGTGTTGTTCAGTTAGTACCCAATTCGATGGTGAGTACATGTGGTGCTTATTTTTCCATTCCTGTGATAACTCACTTCGAAGGATGGTCTCAAGTTCTATCCAGGATAATATAAGAGGTGCTAGATTACCATTGTTTTTTCTAGTCAAGTAGTATTCCATAGTATACATATACCACATTTTTTTAATCCACTCATGTATTGGTGGGTACTTGGGTTGTTTCCACATCTTTGCAATTGTGAATTGTGCTGCCATAAACATTCAAGTGCAGATGTCTTTATCATAGAATGTCTTTTTTTCGTTTGGGTACATGCCTAGTAATAGGATTGCTGGATCAAATGGTATTTCTATTTTTAATTCTTTGAGGTATCTCCAAGTTATTTTCCACAAGGGTTGTACTAATTTGCAGTCCCACCAGCAGTGTAAGTGTGTTCCCATCTCTCCACATCCACACCAACATTTATTGTTTTGGGACTTTTTGATAAAGGCCATTCTCATTAGTGTTAGGTAATATCGCATTGTGGTTTTGATTTGCATTTCCCTAATGATTTGGGCCAGGTCTGATTGTGTTCTTGATCCTCCTTCCTGCAATATATTGAGATAACAGGGAGAGGAAGGGAGGTCAATTGCCCCTTTGATCTTTTGATCGTCAGTCCAGTTTATGGAGACAGAGGGAAAGCCCCCTCCAACACTTTTTGATCTTGAATGATCTTTAATTCAAAATATTCTTTATACTCATATTTTGGGGTGAAATATCCTGAGTGACTTCAAGAGAAACTCATTTGTCAGAGAGAAATTATTGGAGTGTGAGGCCCCATCATCCTAGATGGCTCCAGCTGGGATGTTTTCTGTAAGCCCTAGGGGGAACCTTTCTAATGAAAACGAGGTCATGAAGGGTAAAATATGCCTTAATTTAATAAGGTCAGATTTATTATTTTGAGTGAAGAGTCAAAGTCACAGGCTTATATAGGCCATTCCTTATATAGGTCAGACTGTGTAGTGTCCATAAGAAGATTAATTCTCACTACATCATGTATTTAACTTTAAGTAAATAAAGACCTGCCATATCATAGGTAAAGAGTTAACTGGAGTTAAAGCACTAACTACTTCTTATCCACCTCAACTACAAGCAGAGTTTCTCCTTTTCCCCCTGTAGAACAAAAGATAAGAACCAAAAAATTATAGTAACAATTAAAGCACAATCAAATGACTCCATTCACACCGAGTCAAAGCCTAAGGGGACAGAGTTTACAAGACATAAAAAGGAACTGGGGGCAGGACCCTGTGGGGAAAGAGAGCATGTCGTAGGGGGAAGGGGGAGGGAACACATACCACAAAAGGATGGGCTAAAAGGAAAACTTTCTGGGAAACCTGGACCAAGTACTGAGGAGATTGGTAGAGTCAAGGAACAAGGCAGATGGTGAGGCTTTGTCCCATTCCTCAGACAAGGAAATGAGTTGTTTCAAGAAAGACAATTCCCAAATTTCTGTCATTATACTGCTCTGAGATATCCACCTGAAGCCTTCTTAAGGCCCCAGCAGAGTTTAGTGTGAATTTAGTCCAGGGAAATAATGGCCAACATCAGCCTGGGGTTGGGGCTGACATGGGGGAGACGGGAGGTGGGCAGAGGTGCCTCCGCTCCTTGTTCATCTAACAGGCACTGATCTGCCTTCTACAGATGCTGCCCCGGGGGATTTCCAACCTGCGGATTACTTCCTCGCGGGGATTATGAGATTAAATCCCTGACATCCATGACCCAGAGGATGGTGAAGACAGCTCCACAAAGGACAGGAGAGAAGAGACTGGACATAGAGATGACATGCAGTTCCACTCTTAAGTCCCCTATGGCTGAGAAAGGCCAAAAGAATCATCTTTCCACAGGGGTTATTTCTGATATTTCTGAACTCCATTTCCCTAGGAACACAGCTACTTTTTCAGAAATAACATTGTGAGACCTACTTGAAGGGTGATCAAGAAGCAAGAACTTTTTAAAAAATTTTCTAGACTTTTTAAAACCTTAAGGAAGGAACTCTTTCCCCCTTCCCTGGTAGGCTTCTAAATTTATATCCCACATTTTCATTTGCGCTAAGAAGCTCTGTACCCTCCATTCCATTCTACCCATCCATTCTAAGAAACAAGAACTTCCATCAGCGCTGTCTGCCCTGAAGGATTCCTCCCCTCTCTTCTGTTCTGGGACACACACCTCCACCTTCGCGAAACCCTGGGTCAGATCTCTAGCTCTCATCCCCTCGGTAAGAACTAGGACCAAATGGTACTTGCAGAGCTAGAAGACAGCTGTGTTGTTACTAATTTAAGTATAATTCATTGTCTAATAATAAATGTATAAATCTATATTCATAGAAAACTATATACTATCATGAGAGCATAGCATTTAAATCAAAGTTTAAAGAAATAAAATCACCAAGGTATAGCTCATACGCTTAAGTGTATTAATACAAATTGATTTTAATCACTATGGAACTTAATCCAATCCTAGTTTTGCCTTTTCTGAAGCACAGACTCCTTGGTTCTATGCTCACTTCAGTGTGGGGACACTTCTGTGTTCACTGAGGTTATTCCTGAAAAACTAGGCAGACCTCCTCCAACCCTTTTCAGAGACCATGGAGGGAGGTAGGTTAATTAATTGTCTAACAGTATATATCTAACCACTATTTAGAAGGGCACCCTGCCCATTCATTGACACTCTGCTGTCCAACAATTTGAAAACATTCTCTGCTCTCCTCTGCTCCTTCAACCTGCTCCAAACCAAAGTCAGCAATCTCTTCTCAGTGGGAACTTCTGGGTTTCTCCTTCCAACTCCAAGCCCCTTCACCTCCCACCAACCAATGAATCACTGAGTCATTGGAATATATTTCTTAATTTGTTCCAACAAATTCAGGTCAGAGTAACATAAACACCTAATGCTGAACAAAACAAAAGAGAAGTCGGAAAGCATGTACTAAGTACATGTTTCCATACACACCCCTCACTCTATTTCATTAGTGTCAAAAATATAAGCCTTCTGCACTAGCCAGAAAAGGGCTGGCTGCTTCCCCACAACTCACCCATCAGGGGCATAGAATCCCAATGGCTGCTCTTCTTGATTCACTTCCAAAATACCTTCTGACCTTATGTCTGCTCATTTCTTTCCCCATCATTTCTCACCATCCCAAAATAAATCCTTCAAACCCTATGCAGTTATAGTATTCTTTGGTACCACATGTGAATGAATTTAATGACATTTTTTCCTGATATCTGTAATATAAATATTTATATCTGAATCACTACATGGTAGTTTTCAAATTTACAAAGGACAAAAAAATTCTGAGTACTTCCTTCTGTGTGGAGATTAGCAAAGTAGCACATGTAAAATGGCATTTAATTCATGGTTTTCTGTCATAATAAGAAGCATGATCATCCATCTAGATCTCTTTCCATTAGCTTATGCTGCCCTCTTCATAACCATCATGCATTTCAGAAAATGAGTAATCTCTCCATTTCCATGACTGACTACACAAGGAAATTTGCTTGTCAATATAATAACTGTAGTATGATGATAACATTCCCACAGTAAGATTTAATGCTATGTTGACATATATAGATCGAAAATATGGATCTTGTCAGAACCAATGAATTCACCCAAGAAATGTGTTAGCAATACACAAGATCAAGAAACTGGGACAATAGTCTCAATGATACAGAACCAAAAGACAGGAAGGGTGTAGATCCAGTCTACACTGGCTCAAGATAACTGCAGGATAACCCTGTCAGGTGTTCTTCAAAACCAAATTGCTTAGGAGCCATAATATTGATGGAAGCAAGTCAGAATTACAGTTCAGGTCTATGAGCATTAACTGGAACACAACAGGAAAAAAACGATTATTTGTTTTAAAATCCTTCATTACATAATTTCACTGGAGTTTTCTTTGGGGAGCTGAAACATGAAATCTGGCAACACACTTTCCCAGAAAACACACAAGAGAAGTAGCCTCTTCCCAAACCATCTGCTTATGCGGAAGCTAAAGGAACTAAGTCAGAGTTCCTGACTCTGAGAGGGCTTCAACTATTAATAGAAAGTAGATCATAAGTAATTAAAAACATAAATTGTTTACTTCCAAGCAATTGCTCTATTAACTTCCTTCCACACCACTGCCCAGCCCAAACTCCAACATGAGGGACAACTTGACCACTGCTTAAGATCAGAAGTCAGGTAAGTGAAGGGGGGAATGTTTGCATCTTCATTATAGAGACAGATGATATAAAACTTCAATTAACTGAAACCCAACTGATGATCCCTCACTTGCCAGTTTTGTTTCACTTCCTGGTCCCACAGTCTATCCCAACAAGTGCTTTAAGCACAAAAGCAGTAAGTACACTCAGCAGAAATTTAGTTTTGAAACCCAACATACCACATATCAGGGAGTACATTCTGGGACTGTACACCTTCAGCCCATCTCCTATGCATTCTCTGTTTTTACACTGACCATTTGCCATTTGTGTTCCTATTAATGACTCCCAAAGTGATGCAAGATTTTCAACCATCAAACAAAGATTCAGAGCCTGGCAGGGCGGTTCATGCCTATAATACCAGGGAGTCCAGAGGGAGAGGGGGGAGAATTGCTTGAGCCCAGGAGTTAAAGAGGGCAGTGAGCTATGATTGTGCCACTGCACTCCAGCCTGAGTGACAGAGCAAGACCCCATCTCTAAAAAAAACCCAAAGATTCAATGTTGACCGTGAAACTGAACTTGGTAAATCAAGAAGCATTTTTAAAACTTTGAAAGTAAAAAGAGCTGTTTCTTTAAATCTCTTGTTAAGCAAAAATTTTAATTCAACACTTTTATGGATCATTGTATTACTTTATAAGTGATTTGAGAATTATCCATTCTTTAGATATGCATGTATCTCTTCCTCTTCATTTGAGTAATCAAAATTGTCTGCATCTGAAAATGAGCTTGTGTGTTTTTAAATATATAGTAACACATAAATACATTCTGTTTCCAGGAATTTTATGCTAAAGTCCCAGAGAAAAGACTTTCAAAAAGTATTTTCCAGTAATGAATTCCAAGTCTGATATCATTTCCTTTCAGAGTCTATTTCATAAAAATGTGACTGTCCCACTCAGTCCATCCCTGAAGAATCTCTACAGACCCTCAAATAGCATGATTCAGTCCAAATCCTATCAGCATACTAAATGCTGACCTTAAATGAAAGGCAGTATGAGCAGTGATTGAGATCTTAAATGATAAAATAATATGAAATGATAAGCTACGGTTGTCAAAATCACTACGTCTATGTATTGTATATTTAATATGTGTCACTGTGTTTTATATTATACATTATCAGCCAATGAGCCTCATTTCACAAACCACATACAATCATCAGACATGTCAACTGATAAGCACAGCTTGGATGTACCATTAGGGAAAAGTAGAATATACTGAAACCCTCAATTAATTAAACTTTAGCTGCATTCTATTTTTATGAGAGAAGCCAATCACAAGAAAACTCAAGGAGCAAATGTTTCAAAAGCCATTAAATCCTAGAATTCAATGCACATTAAGGCCAAATGCCTACATGAGCATTTTTAATTTTTTTAAGAAATAGAAAAGAGGAAGAAGAAGAAAAAAAATAGAAAAGGTTTTTTCAAGTAAAACCAAAAAAAAAAGAAGAGCTTTTCCAGTTAAGGGGAAGAGTTGGGGGAAAGAGTCAATTCCAGTGCTCTGTTGCCTGCTTCTACCCTGTAGATCACCCAGGTAATGCTGGGATAAGTTGTGGTATCAGAAAATTCCAAAATCTCAGTGGCTTAAAATAGCAAAAGTTTATGTCTTAATCCTTCCAGGCCCAGAGGCTCCACCTTGACATGTTTCTATTATTACCATGGAAGGAGAAGAGTTAAGTAGACGCTCAAGCCTGGCAACTAAAGGCTTCCACCCAGAGTGGCACACATCACTTCTGTTTCTGTTTCCTCAACCAGAGAAAGTACACAGCCACCTAATCTTAATATGGCAAAAAGTACAATATTTCCACATGCCCCAAAGGAAACTGAAATAAGACAGCAGTGAAGAGGAATAGTGTCTGACACTTGCCAACTAGCAGTGTCAAAACTACAGCACGGTTCAAAACCATTGCCCTCTAGGTCTTCACTTAGTGTCATTCAGAAGGAGACACTGCAAGCTGCAAATTGATCAGGAAAAAATTATTTTCTTCCATACATTAGATTTATTAGGAAAGTTAAATAGACTAGTATATTAAGGGAAAATCTTAACAACGAGAAGGATTTTCAGAATATCCCTTCAGAAAGATGTAAAATTCAATTAACCAGAACCACAGTTTCCCAAATACATCATCTAAGTCAGGTTTTCCTGCTTTATTTTTTAAACAAGGTTTAGTAACACTTAACATAAAATAGCTCTTCAGAAATTACAAGAGTACTAACACTTCCTCGTCTTTCTCTTTTCTCTGTTTTTAAAAAACTTTATCTTTTATACTCTGTCAACAACTACAGGCACCTATATGGCCAAAAACCAGAAGCAAGTGGAAAACGACTAAAGAGTATCAGTGAAAACAACTTCAATGGTCATCTAGGTTATATATAGTTATTAAATCACCTTCGGGCAACTATTGGGTATGCTATTGTGTGTGAAGTTAAGGTTATTAGCTTATAAAGCATGATTAGCCTTAGCGATCCTCATTCCTTACCTATCATACAGTAGACATAAGATTAGAGGCAACAAGAATGATCAAAGAACTCCCAGAAGTAGCAGCAAAAAGTGACAACTAACTGAAAAAGACAGATGGAAAACTATCTAGGAAACCCCTTCCATTAGTGGGAGGCAAATCGTCCACACTTAGAAATCTACCCTCTACAAATTACAGGACAACCTAACAATTAATGTTGATAACGAGAACACTGAGTCATGAATAAAATATTAAAACTATGACTGTAAGATCTTGTGTGTGTTATTTAGCCTCATTAGTGTTTAACTTTATTACTTAAAAATAACGGAGTAGAAATAATTGATCTCTGGTCATTTTGTGATTCTGTGAGGTTATAAACAATTATTAATCACTAACAAATATGCACTAGAAACCAGAAGGAAAAAATTGAAATTGAAACAGGGTAAGAAATTAGGCAAGAAAAAAAAATCACTGAAGCAGGCTGCTAAAATGCTTCTATGATCAAATAGGCTGAAAATATAGGGCACCAATCATAAGGATTTTGGTTGCAAATAAAAGATAACCAACACAAACCAGTGTTTAGGTAAAACACTAAAGAAATGTATTGGTCCCCATCCCTGGAAAGTCCAAGGGTCATGTAGGTTTGAGATTTAGTTTGAGCCACCAGCACACAAACATCCACAAAATAATCCAGACTCTGTCCCTATGCTCTCTGCCTATGCTCAATGTCCATCTACTTCATGATCATATAGTCATAGTTTTAACATTTTATTAAAATATTAAATCATGGTTAATATTAAGTTATAGTTTAATAATTTATTCATGACTTAGGGTCACCATTATCAATATTAATTGGTGGGCTGTCCTATAATAAGTGGAGGGTTGATTTATAAGTGTAGACTATTTGCCCTCATTAAAGCTACTAGCCTCGTGGTTGCAATATTGCTGCCAATAAATCCCACATGTTGTCCACATTCAACATGAAAGAAAGGGCTTCTCTGTCTCAGCCTTTCAAGGAAGTGTCCTGAGATTCCCTGCAGTTGGTCAAGGCTAGATCTCCTGTTCGTTCCTTAAGCAAACACTGTAGCCAGGTGTACGGTGTGATGTCTAGCCTGCATCAGTGAGGGCCTGCTCCAGAAGCTAAGGATGGGATCGCCTTCTCTAAAAGCATTACTGGCCACAAGGGGAAGGGCAGATACAAAATAAAAGCAGAAGTATTGGCAAAAAGAGGAAAAGGGTGTTTGGCACATAATAAGCAAATATCCACTCTATGTAGAAGAAAGCAAGGTAGGAGAGGAACAATTTAACAAGTTATTTGAATTGATTGGGCAAATATTTAAATACTTAAAATTTGGCAAAGTACTGTGCTAGATACTCATGGAGTGGTGCAGTAGTGAATAATACACAGATCCTGCCCTCCATGGAACTTACAATCTAATGATAGACAGCAGACATGGAAATAGCTAATTAATAAGAGACAGAATAAAAATCGCAGAATGTGTAACACCCATGTACTCTTTCCAAAAATAATTACTTCAAAAATAAAAATAAACAACTCAAAAATTGCTAAGTTGTGGTATTTAAAAAATTATAATTGTAATAAAGTCATTTAAATGTCAAATTAACCTAAATAAGTATAGATAACAGTGTCATAAAATGCGATAAATTTTTCAAAACTATTTCTTTAAATAAAATAGTCATAATGTCAAAATAAAAGTGGAAAATAAAAAAACTAGATCTAATATACCATATTATACCAAGAAAACAAAATGATGGAGGAGAGAAGAGGAAAATAAAAGACTACTAAATGAGAGAAAAACTGATTTAAATATATTATAATTAATGGTATATACATTAATTGCACTGAATAAAGATAGAATAAAATATTTTGCAAATTACTTAAGATAACAAGGAAAAATATTCCATATAGCAAAAAATAATTAAAAGGAAGCATAAAATTATAATAGCCAAACCTATCATTTGTAATAATAAATATGACTGGATTCAACTTCTTTAAGATTCAATTAAAAAACCCAATAAGGATTTCTTCTTTGTCCTCTTTTTAGTTTCCAAATTGATTTAAATAAGTGTTTTAATTTTATTATTATAAGAATGAAAAATATTGTTATAAAATATAGGAAAAAACTAACTAGATAATGAGGTCCATTTTGACATACACAAACATTGTAAGTTTCCCCATTCTTGCTCTGTCAACTAGATGCTGCTGGGTACCACACTCCGGGCCAACTGCCTATCCACAATCTCTATTAGAGGGTCAGTGCTCTGGTCATTACATAGCCCTGCCTCCCCTCTGTCTTCAGCACCCAGGCAGAAATGATTGGACAGGCACCCAAGGTCAACCAATCCATGGATTTGCCTGTGGCCTCCTGGGAGCATCTTGATCCCTTCTCTAGGATATCACGATGGGAAATATAGGAAGAAGTCAGTCAGCAGCATCAGCCAAAATTACTCTGCTGACAGCTCCCCAGGGATCTTTGTAACAAATTCTCTCTTTCGCAAGGGCACCTTGGGGCAGTCTGTTCCAGCAGCCAAAAGAGCCAAATCAAAATATGGTAGAAATGTGGAAGATTCTATTAATTAAATAATCTGCTCCACATCAAACTCCACATCAAATTAAATAAACTGCTCCACAGTTACTTAGAGTTCTGCCTAATAAGGTCCACTAAGGAACTTTGTGTTAAAATTGTTTAGATAGAGTGACTAAAACAATTAACAAGCTGACGAGTGTTTTCACATCTATCTGAGTGAACAAGAGCATCCTCTCCATAGATAAAATCGACGCTGTCATTTACATTCAGGCAAATGCTTTTCAGGCCTATGCCTGTTGCAAACTCCTCATTAGCTCTTTTGGGTTGAAGGAATGATAACACATTGAATTTAATTCCTTACACTAAAACCTTTGCCTTACATTTCACGTCAGCTGATAGTTTTAAAAATCATAGTGCCTGGTTCCTCTTTCTCAGAAGCAGCCATTATTGTCATATTTCTGATTGGCTCTAGGTATGATCATTTGAAATAAATAAATATCATAAAAGTACTTGAAGCCTTTGTTTGCTGCCTTGCCAGTGTATCCTGTAGTACTCATCCGTTAAGCCAGAATCGGTAAGGGAATCAGTAAGCTGCCTTCTGTGTTTGCTAACTTTTGACTAGCAGAGTCTTCACTACAGTAATCAAGTGAGGTCTGCCAAGTAAAGATCTATAAGAAAAAGAAAGAAATACCTGTGCTTCCATGAAAACAATGAAATGATAGTGGCTGGACTCTCACTATAGATTTTATTCATTGAATGAATGAATGGATGAACAAGTGAATGAATGAGCAATAAAATTAATAAATAAGTGATTAAAGAAACAACTTATTAACATGAAATGAAAACTTTAGAAACCATTTGCCTTCGGTTAAATGAAACAATTACAGAACCAATGGATTGTTTACTGTAGTGTTAAATTAATTTCTAATTCCTCACCTTGAAAATGGTGGGGAAAAGGCTGTTAGGAGAGGCTAAAAAAGTTAATCTCCCTTTTAGTTATTCTCTCTCCTTCTCTGTTTCTGCTGATCCTTTTCTATATGTCACACATTGTCCTGGTCAGGAATATTTACTTCTTAATACTTCAGAACCCATGTTACCAATAACAGAAAAATATCGGTTTCTCTGTACATGGTTGCTCAATGTGCACAATTAAAGCAGTCTTTGTCAACGGCACTTGCAAAAAGGGATGCCTTTATTAAATAATTTCCAAAATGCAAGCTATGTCCTTTATTTCCCTAGGAATGGCTTTTCTCTCTGCTTATTGTCATAGCATTTCTCTCACTCATTCTCTCTCAGTCACATGATGGTGCATTCCCATGGCATAGCAGAAAGATGGGGTTTTACTTTCTGGTGGTTTTGGTAGGAAAACCATTTTCTGAGCAGAAAACAGATTTCTCTATTGAATGGTGTAGGGGATGAGGGGAAACTTGCCCTTTCCCCCGCAAGTTTGCTGAAAGATCAACTCACAATTAAGGCAAATTATTAAGAGAAAGGTTTATTTACCATGCACATGGGAGAATCACGGAGTGATTATTCAATACCCCAATAAAGTTCAGATGTTTTTATGTCTGCCTTTTTGGAGGGGAGGAGAAGTGAGGAGTACAGGTAATTCTGTTTAGGGGTAACACATGGTGCTAGGGAGGACAAATGGTTGGGGGAAACAGATTGACTTATAAATGATTCTCTTTGGAAATTAAATTAACTTGAGGGACAGGTATTATATTTAAATGATTTGGGCCAGGTATGGTTGCATTCTTGATCATTTTTTTTCCTGCAATCTACTGAGATAACAAGGAGAGGAAGGGAAGTCCATCATTCTTTTTCAAGGGTCTGCTAATCTCCAACGGCCTTAATTCAAAATAGCAAGGAGTCATATTTTGGGTTAAAATTTCCTGAGCACCTTCAGTGAAAATACAGCCACCATATCACTTCTTCTGCGGTCCCATAAAATAGTCCCTCTCCCTGGCTGAGCTGCCCAGGAGTTTAACTGTATAACCATTTCAGTACTGATATTTGAGTGTTTTCAGACTTTTGATAAAATTTATCCTATAATCTATTGTGTCTTTCCTGTGCTCTATTAATTTAACCTAGAATATTCTTCCATTATCAACTTTTTGAAAGCAGGGACTCCCATGGTACCTAAGCATCTTTTATATATATGAGTTAAAGTAAAATTGAAATGACTTGTAATATTGTTTGGGTTTTTTTTAATGCAGGAAATAATAGAGTATGTAAAAGAAAATAATCAAAATCTTCTACATATTCTATTGGGAAAATACTAGACATATGAAAAAGTAAGCATAGTAGTAGTAAATGCAGTCAAAATATCATTTAACTTCTTATTACATGGATTTGGAGACATATTCAGTGTTAAATCACATCTCTTGAAATATAACTTCATGGAGTAAAATCTTAATGTAACCCAGTTATCCTTTGGGTTTTGTTCTCTCATCTCAGCTCTATGAGAGAGTCTGATCTCATGGCTTGGCCTTGCTATCCAAGAAAAAATAAGATAGAACTGATGCAGGGAAATATCTTGACAATGAGGTCTCCCACGTTAGAAAAATTTTTCTGAAATGGAATTGTGACAAGTATCAGCTCCTGGGGACATAGAAAATTAGTTTGCTCAAAATTCCAAAAGGCGTGCTCGAGTAAGGCGGTTTCAATCAATGCAAAAGAAGGGAGATGGACTCAATAACCTGCTAGGTCTATTCCCTCATTTATGTCTCTGAACGTGTCTGAAGCACATTAAGAAAACATTTATGTGCTGCTCACCTTGAATGCAAAGGCACACACTGCATCTCCCACACAGCTCGTGCAGGACCTTTCATTTTCAGGTTTACAAAGAATAAAATAAAATTAGAGCTTGTCACCTTTAGGGAGAAGAAAACAGACTCAAATCATGCAGCAACTTGAACTGCTCAGTCTTCAATTGAGAATAATCAGAAACAGGAGCCCTTGGCAGCCTATTCTTAGGCACAGACAGTGATGGGGATTTTCATGCATAATGTGAGTGACTTATAATTGCTCTGAGAACCTGAAACTTCCTATCATCTGACTCTGGAGAGTCATAAAGTCCCACAGATTTTGTTCATAACATCACAGCTTGTGGTTGTTAAGCTGCAGCAAGCTGCATTCCTGGCCCTCCCCTACGCCTGCATGGTGTACACTCTCATCTACTCAGATTACATGAACAAAGAATTTTGGACACTTCAGAAAGTAATTCGGGCCGAAGCTTATCTTACCTACGAAAAAGAGATTTCTAAGATATTAGTAATGTAAACAAAATTTCAGCAAAAATAAACAAATTCCATGGCACAGACATAACCAAGCCTCATAATTCTCCCTAGGTTGACTAAACTTTAGATAGGCTTCTTCCTGACTATAGGACTTTGACATCCCTTTGTTCAGAGCATTCGCTTTAGAAAACTTGCAGTTGTAAATTATTTCTCTTACCCTTTGAGATATAAATCTTCTACAACTCAGGAGTGTCTTTCTCAAAGACCTGTGAGCCATTCTTTTGCAATGTAATCACCAAGAAAGATAGAGCTTTTATATCCCAGTTTCATGGGAGGGCAGGTGTCCAATATAGATGGACCCGTCACACTGACCACCCCCCAGAACATCCTCTGTACTTTTCCATCAGCTCACCCCAGGATTTAGGAATCCTAGCAGACTTTGTTGCAGCAGACTTGAGCTCAATTTCTTTCCTCTTTTGCAGTAGTTTTGAATAAAGTCTTCCTTGCCTGTTTAACAGGTCTGGTGCAATTTTTCTTTTATGGGCAATGGTTGGCTATCACGTCATCTACTCTCCCCTTTGTCCTTACTCTTAGAACCCAATTTTATTGAAGGCAGTAATGTTCCCGGTTAAAAGACTAAGCTCCAGCCTTCCCTGCAACTAAGGGTGGCCATGCCTGCTCCAGTAGCTGTCTTGACCAGAAGTTCTATGCTAGGGATGGCTAAAGAGTTCGCATGACTGAACCAGGGACCCTGGAAACCTTGTACAATTAATTACCATTAACCTCCCCACTTTCTTTGCATGAGACAGAAATACATTCTCTGTTTGCTTAAGACACTGTGATTTCGGGTAGTGTCATATGCAAAGGGTGGACTCAAGCTGCATGATAAGATAAACTTTTCAAGCATCCTAAACCTCAAAAACATCTATTTCACATATATCTTAGGCCTTGAAGGGATGTTACTCCCTGCCCTCTGTTTTACAGATGACAAAACTGAGAAGATGCAAAAATTTCAATCAGCTTGACTAAAATCCTTCCTATAGGCCAATAGACAAAATGCAGATCATTAATGTTCTCTATTGCCCAACATGATGCCTGACATCTGGCAGACACTTGATGTGTGTTTAGTGAGTAAAGAGCATGTAAACAAATAATTACAATTCAGCATGATAACTGTTATTCTAGACAAATAAATAAACCGATGAAGGAGTAGAGGGGTGCACACTTCTAACCACTCTACTTGCTAGTCATTGCATGTACTATCTTTAAAACTGAAAGACTCCTATTTGGAGACATATTTAATTTTAATTCTTTAAATCACACTTTTTACTAACAAATTCTGGCCTGCATATTAGTGATTTATATGTGTATCACTGCAGGTCCCTTGCTCAACACAGAGTCTGACTAAAATATTCTCTAGGCCCGATTCTCTCTATATTTGAACAGCACTGTCTGAGTCCCACACAACATTCCTTCCAGGGATCGGGTGCTCAAGGTCTGTGTAAAATTTATGGCAGTGAAATAAAAATATTAAATTCTCAATTGGATTAGTTCTGCTGTTGCACGTAAATCTACACCAAACATACCAAACCAAAGTGTAAATTCTTTCCTATGCCAGATTTGCATTTTTTCTGTTAATTGTATTTAAATATTTGCAAATATTTAAAGTCAAAAACATGGATACAAACTTTTTGCTGAGGCACAAATTATATCAAACTGACAGCCTGCTTTTTTCCACTTGTTTTTACAGGTGTTAATCCACAGGAGACATTGCATAGGAGCTCCCTCCTCTGCTGATTCACTTTTGTGGGGCTATTTTCTGATCCATAAAGACGGAGTCTGCCCAGACAGTAATTCAGGTCCCTTTAAGCTCCAATAGTCTATGATATTGTGATTTAACTTCTACAGTGTGTAATACGGAGACTGCTTACTTCCCCTTCCCACATTCCACAGAGAGAAATTTCTCTACTTTCAAGGAAGTAGAGTACAGGAACAAACACTTGGGTTCCCTATCTCCGTCCACTTACTCACTCCTTCCTCCCAGGGGGAGGAGGGCTAACTTATGTGATGGGTGAGGCATGGAGCACCTAAATTCCACGGGACCTCATTTACCAAGAGTAAGGTCACGCCATCAAAGTTATACAAGCCAAGTGTCTTGCTCTCTTGGCTCACATGCCCTCATGCAAGATACACTCTCCCCTCTACCTCATGCCCCAAACAGTACATTTCCTCCACCGGGACAGCCAACATACTCTAGCTGCTCTGCTGAGGATTTGCAGGCAAGTTTCAACTGGGGTATGAGACAAGGGACCAAGCTACCATTCTCTGATTCAGCTTTCCTTGTATAAAGCCAATACTGCACTTTAATCCCTATCTGACAGCTGGTATCCATTATCAGTTATTGAGAACACCACATGAAATAATCGTCCCAGAACAAGGAGCCAAGCTGTGTATCATCTGCACATTTCAAAAAGTCAGGACATGGCTCCATCCTAGAGAAGGGGATATGACTAAATCCTGGAGAGCTATGGTTTGGTCAAATTCTGAGCAACATGTGGTATAGGGAAAAAATTCATACCTGGCAAGTCAGGGGAAAGCAAAGAGGGAACCACTGTGAGCATAGTCGGTTGTGTGATGATGTTTCTCTTGTTTTCCGACTTAGCCCCAAGAGAATTCATACCGAGTATTTACCAAAATAACAAATTTAAAGAGTAAGGTTAATGAACAACTTCTATCATCAGGCAATCTGTAAGAAACAGAGTCAATCTATTTTCTTCCATAAAACAATAAATAAATAAATAAAGGAGCACGCAACAGTCAGAAAGGAGGCTTTCTCTCCTCTCCCGCTCAGCACTGCTGAGCATGCAGTGGCAGTCAGTCATGCCCGAAGCAATCAGTGATGGGGACAGCAGCACTAGCTGAGAGGGGCAGATCAAATAACAGCAAAGGAGACAGGACAGTGGTTGCTGCCAGTAGTCATGGCCAAGAGGAGACACCAGGGATAGGGTCCCTGAATGTCAGGACCTGGTGACAGAAGTTCCAGTAAGAGTGTGTGTGTTTATGTGTGTGTGTGTGTGTGTGTGTGTGTGTGTGTTTCAGAGACAGAATCTTGCTCTGTCACCCAGGTTAGAGGGTTAGAGTGCAGTGGCTCAATCATAGCTCACTGCAACCTTCAACACCTGGGCTCAAATGATCCTCCTGCCTCAGCCTCCTCAGTAGCTAAGACTACAGGAACATGACACCATACCAGGCTAATTTTTTTTATATTATTTATTGTAGAGACAGAGTCTCACTATGTTGCCCAGGCCAGTCTTGAACTCCTGGCCTCAAGTGATCCTCCAGCCTCAGCCTTTCAAAGTGCTAGGATTGCAGGTATGAGCCACCACACCTGGCCAAGTTCCAATAACTTTTGACAGCTCACCATGGAATGTCAAAGAATCATTTGTCACAATGCATGTTCTTAAACCAACAGGGTCCAATAGAAATATGTTTAATGCAAACCACATACATAAATTTTCTAGAGGCCACATCAGAAAAGTAAAAATAAGCAGACAAAATAAATGTTAACCTAATACATACAAAATATTACTATCTCAATATGTAGTCAATATTGAAAAACGATTAAGATATTTCCATTTTTAAAATACTGTCTTTAAAATCCAGAGTATATTTTATACTTACAGCACATCTCAGTTCCAGCCTAGACACATTTCAAGTGCTCCACAGCTACATGCGTCTAGTGGTTATGACACTGGACAGCACACACTTAATACATTGACTGCCACACTAGAAAAAAACATTTTCCCTGGGGCCACAGTGTTTTATTAAAACAAAACAATCTTTTCTAATTTGTTATTGTTTTCCCTGAGTGAGTTATATGCCATGCTATCCACGGTTTTAGAATTAAATCATCGATATTAATGGTAACAATAAGGGCATCAAGTAAGATTTTCACGAACCAGCTACAGAGTTTTGCTTCACACAGGCCCGGGCTCAAAACTAGCCTGAGTTACATACAACTCACATGGCAGTCAATGTGTTAAACTGTACCCAGTAGGTTGGGAACAGAGTGAAACATGGATGTCTCATATGTGTGTGTATCAAAAAACATTTCCCAAAGGCAGCAGAGAATGTAAACTTTGTGAACTCTAAACACATTACTACTAAACCAAACTGTGGATGTTATTTTATAAAGGAGATGGTGCTCTTAATCTACCCTCCTTCGATAGGTTTCATCCTGAGGTCAAAAAAAAAGCTTGTTTCAGACTGTCAAAAACCTGGCCACACAAAGCTGTATTTTAAAATCTGCAGCTCTTACACATTCAAGATTGGCTTCTCCTGAGCAAATCTCCCCTTTTCCCTACTGCCACTCTAGGATCATGTGAATAATGTAGCAACAACGTTGCCTCTGCTCCCAAGAGCAAGAGCAAATCGTTGCAACTGAACTGTCGTCCCTTGTCTCACTGGGCATCCAACAAAGGCTGATCCTGTAAATTGCCAAGAAAAATTCATTTTTTCTCCCCATGAAATCATTTTCAGATTTCTGCTGGTAAAAGATTAGCCAACAATAGAAAGGTTTTGTCATCAAAATTTGCATCAACAAATTAGTTTCCTGTCCTTCACCTTTGCACACTTCCTTAGCATTTGTGAAACTGGAGACACAGTTGATGATTTTTACGAAAAATATGTCTTCCTGTTCACATGAAAATGTGCTCTGGAGAGAATAAGATGGGTTGCCTAATATCAAGGAAGGCAATTTTATTTGAAAAATAGGCCTCCTGTCTTGCACAGACACAGCTGATAAATTAAAGCAAAACAGAGGAATTAAGTAAAAGAGGATACATAAGTTAACGCAGTCTGAAGGCAACCTCTGCTTTAATGTCAACAAATCATACCGTTTTTACAAAGTTTTTGCCTGCTGATGTTACATTTAAAAATGAATAGCTAGTAAGGCAAAGGCAAGGATCTTCTTCCAAAAACATATATAGCAAGGATAGAACAAATAGACTCTTTTTTTTTCTTTCCACCACTGAATCTAATTCTAAGCTACAGCAATTAGCAGTCACTGAATGATCAATACTCAAAATTGATTTGCTTGGGCACTTGTGAAACTAGATTTTGACAGCAGGAGATTAGTGACCATCAATGTGCTGGTGAGAAATCACAAACAAAGAGAACTGTGGGTAGAGAGTGAATCGATGGTCTCACCATGTGTGAACTCTGCTCCCCTTGCAATTTAGTCCTAGAAGCTCAAAATGCCTGAACACAACTCAACGGAAGTGACCTAATTTTTGAAGTCCTGCAAGAAACACATCACCCTCAAACTCACAAAATCTTAAGCATAGCCTCAAGTTCTCAGGACTGCAATCATCCACACAAGTCCAATCTCAAAAGATATACCCTATTTGTTTACATGCCTCTTTATCATTAGCACATTTTACCATTAAGCCCTAAGGCTAATTTCTCCTCATGGTGGATATCAGGAAATGGTGCATTAATGTTGGCATTCCCTCTGGCTGTAGCTAAATAAGGAATAAAGAGATAGAAAAATTAGAGAAAGAGATCACAGCAGGGGGGAGAGAATTAAAGATGGCGGATGAGTAAAGCCGCCAGCCAGAGTGTCTCCGCAAAAAAGACAGATTTTAGAAGAAAGCGGCAGAAATAAGCAAGCAGACAAGCAGACATCGGACGAGAGTCAGAAGGAGGGATACCTGAGACCACGAGAGACTCCACGGGAGGAGGTTGCGGAGGAGAACTGGAAGGAGAAAGCCCACGAGAAGCTTGGAGACCAGCGACAAGGGTAGGTGGAGCGGCTAACTTTCCCCTCCCTTGCAT
>CAUYRT010064681.1:0-11609 GCA_963574885.1 Lepilemur ruficaudatus
AAGAGTTTTTTTTTTTTTTGGTTTCAGTTTTTATTTATTTTCAGAAAAATTTTTTTAAATTTTTTTTGGGGGTGGGGGGGTTTAGGTTTTATTTTCGTTTTTTAATTTAAAAACAATAAAGCACGGGAAAGAAAAAAAAACCAACCCCCCCCCCCCCCAAAAAAAAAAGAAAAAACTTTTACTGAAAAGAAATAAAAACTGACACCAAAAAAAAAAAAAACTCTTTTACTGAGCAACGGGACAGAGATGCATCCCCTGAGCGGCTCAGCGGAGGCCAGTCCTGTCCCCGCGTCCTTCCAAACTCGTGTGTCGAGGGGACCTTCTGCTGTGGCCTTGGATCGCGGAGGCCTCGCCGGTGTCTCTCTGCGGACGGGGTCACCCCGGCGCGGTCTCCCCGCTGCGCGGACGCGGCCGGCCACGGTGTTGGGGGCTCAGTCCCGGGCGGCGGCCTGCAGCGCGGCCCGGTACTTGCCGGTCATCTCGCGGGGCAGCGGCACGCGGCCGGGGCAGGGCACCTGGCCCTCGACCTCGCACATGCACTCGCGCAGGCAGTACTTGCGAGGCCCAAAGTTGGCCGGGTGTGACAGCTGCTTCCTCTCCTGCTCCTCCTTCTGGAGGGTGGCCCTGCGGAGAGCACGGGCGGCGGCCCAGCGTCAGACACGACACCCAGACACGACACCCACGACACTCACGACACCCACAACACCGACCCCGCAGGCCCACGGGCGGGGAGGGAGCAGGGACTTGTCGGAGACCTGGAGCCTTCCGACCTGCGCTGGGACCTCGATGGCTGGAGTCACTGCAGCCCCTGGGGCCACATGAGGCGGTCTGGGGACGCAGGTGGGGCTAACTGCTCTGGCTGGGACCGAGGGGTCATGGGAGGCCTGTGTGTGACTTCTGAGAAACAGACTTAGGCCAGGTGCAGTGGTGGCTCATGCCTGTCATCCTAGCACTATGGGAGGCCGAGACAGGAGGATCACTCGAGGTCAGGAGTTCGAGGCCAGCCTAAGCAAGAGCGAGACCCCGTCTCTACTAAAAAAAAAAAATAGAAAGAAATTAATTGGACAACTAAAAATATATAGAAAAAATTAGCCAGGCATGGTGGCTTATGCCTGTAATCCTAGCACTTTGCGAGGCCGAGGCGGGAGGATCGCTCGAGGTCAGAAGTTCAAGACCAGCCTGAGCAAGAGTGAGACCCTGTCTCTACTAAAAATAGAAAGAAATTAATTAGCCAACTAAAAATATATAGAAAAAGTCAGCCGGACCTGGTGACGCATGCCTGTAGTCCCAGCTACTTGGGAGGGAGGCTGAGGCAGGAGGATCGCTTGAGCCCAGGAGTCTGAGGCTGCTGTGAGCGAGGCTGACGCCACGGCACTCTAGCCCGGGCAACAGAGTGAGAATCTTGTCTCAAAAAAAAACAGAAAAGAAACACACTGGTCTCCTCTCACTCGTGCAGAGACAAGGGACACGGGCCCCGGCGCTGGACACCTGCCAGCTCCAAGCTGAGACTCCCACGGGGACAAGCGTTCGCCCCCCAACCCTGGGGGACAGGGATGCTCCTTGTGCCCACCCTGCAGCTGAGGGATCTAAACTGTGGACAGGGATGGCGACGTGGCCGCCAGGCCAGAACCACCAGGCTCCCGCGAGCCCCCAGCACGATCCCTGCTCGCCCCTTTTTCTCCCCCCGCCTCCGAATCCTCGGGGCTGCAAGGTTCACCCCCTGCAGACTCACTCGCTCTTCCCCAGGATCTTTCTGACGTGCTCCACGATCTCCTTGTTGCTCTTGGTCTCCACGTCCACCAGGACCTGCTCCCCAGAGTCTGCAGACGGGAGGCACAGCCGTGAGGAGGAGCCGGGGGTCACAGCCACCACGCTCAGCTCCGAAAGGCGGGGACCAGGGGTGCACGTTCGGAGGCCAAAACATTTTAACAACAAAATGCACTTACTCGTTTACGTGGCCTACAGCCCTGCCTTTCTCCGTGTTTCTATACATACGAGCAGACATGTTATTTCCTGACATGTTATTTCCTGAGATATGCACAGAAGCACAGAGACATCCCATGTTCATGGATACACTCGACCTTGGCAAAATGGCTGCTCTCCCCAAACCAATCTATACATTTAATCCAGTCCCTGGCAAACTCCAGTAGCTGATTTTGTAGGAACTGACAAATTCAGCCTGAAATTCATATAGAAATGCTAAGGAGGCCGGGCGCGGAGGCTCACGCCTGTCATCCCGGCACTCTGGGAGGAGGCCGAGGCGGGAGGATCGCTCGAGGTCCACGACTTGGAGACCAGACTGAGCAAGAGCGAGACCCCGTCTCTACTATAAACAGGAAGAAATTAATTGGCCAACTAAAAACATATAGAAAATATCAGCCAGGCATGGTGGTGCATGCCTATAGTCCCAGCTACTCGGGAGGCTGAGGCAGGAGGATCACTCGAGGTCAGGAGTTTGAGACCAGCCTGGACAACATAGCAAGACCCCATCTCTACTAAAAAACAGAAATTGGCCAATTGAAAAATATGCATCTACAAAAAATTAGCCAGGCGTGGTGGCGCATGCCTGTAGTCCCAGCTACTCGGAAGGAGGTTGAGTCAGGAAGATCACTTGAGCCCAGGAGTCGGAGGCTGCTGTGAGCGACGCTGACGCCGCGGCACTCTAGCCCGGGCGACAGAGCGAGACTCTGTCTTAAAAAAAAAAAAGAAAAAAATACACAAAGGTGGCCGGGACCCAGCACGAGCCAAGGCGTCCCAGCGTGGCGTGGCGAGGAAATCTGGGAAAACTTGTGCCTGTGCTGTGTGTGAGGCCGGAGAGGCAGGGAGAGGAAGGCCAGGTCTTGGCGGTCACGGCACAGGGGAGCAAAGGGGATGAAAACAGAAATGTCACAGAGCGTGTTATTCATTTCCGATCACCCCGACGGCTACGGCAGGAGGAGCGGCTGGGGTGGGGTCGGACACCGGCCGCTGATGGCGGAGGGACGTCCCCGCCACACTCACCCAGGTAGAATCGCAGGAAGGGCGACGGCGTCATGTTCTTGAACAGCATGATCTGCACCCAGGGGTTCCTGTACTGGATCTGCGGGACATTGAAGAACACAAACTTCCTGCAGGAGCAAAGGAGTTAAGCGTCGGAAAGAGAGTTTTGTCAGACTCCTGGGCTCAAGCGATCCTCCTGCCTCAGCCTCCTCCCAGTAGCTGGGACTAAAGGCATGCGCCACCACGCCCGGCTAATTTTTTTTTTTTTACATTCTTTTTTAATTGGCCGATTAATTTCTTTCTATTTTTAGTGGAAACAGGGTCTCGCTCTTGCTCAGGCTGGTCTCGAACTCCTGACCTCCAGCGATCCTCCCACCTCGGCCTCCTCCCAGAGTGCTGGGATGACACACGTGGGCCACAGCGCCTGGCCGAAAAAGCGTTTTTAACCTAAAATTGTTTGCAGGCGTGTATTTTTCTAGTGAGAAGGTCTAGAGCTTTCATCTGATTCTCCGAGGACCCTGCTCCCCAGAAAGAAGATGAAAAAAACAGCGCAAAGGGATTGTCTATTGTTATATGCTCGCTGGCCGGGCGCGGTGGCTCACGCCTGTCATCCCAGCACTCTGGGAAAAGGCCGAGGCGGGAGGATCACTCGAGGTCAGGAGTTCAAGACCAGCCTGGGCAAGATAGCGAGACTCCATCTCTACTATAAATAGAAAGCAATTAATTGGACAACTAAAAACATATAGAAAAAATTAGCCGGGCATGGTGGCACATGCCTGTAATCTCAGCTACTTGGGAGGCCGAGGCAGGAGGATCACTCGAAGTCAGGAGCTTGAGACCAGCCTGGGCAACATAGCAAGACCCCATCTCTACTATAAATAGAAATTATCTGGACAACTAAAAATCTATAAAAAAAAAAATTAGCCGGGCGTGGTGGCGCATGCCTGTAGTCCCAGCTACTCGGGAGGCTGAGGCAGGAGGATCGCCTGAACCCAGGAGTCTGAGGCTGCTGTAAGCGAGGCGGACTTCGCAGCACTCTAACCCGGGCAACAAAGTGAGACTCTTGTCTCAAAAAAAAAAAAACTCCCAGCGTACACACTTGGTGCTGTGCCGGCTGCCGTGTCCCGGGGAGGCCACTGTCACCCCGTCATTGAAGTGACACTGCCCGGGACAGGCGGGCGGGGTTGAGGGGACGCGTCTTCCCCTTCGGGGATACCGGGCGACAGCGAGTCGCACCGACGCCGGCCAGGAGCAGAGCTGCGACCCCATCCCGGGCTGGCGGCCTCGCTCGCGCCGACCTCGTCCCCGCCGTGGGGACCGGGCGGGCGGCCGCGGCGACCTCGGGGGCGGGGCCCCGGCGAGTGCACCGACCTGACGCCCTCGCCCAGCTCCCCGCTCGAGTTGTAGTTCACCGTCATGACCTTCACCGAGTCCTTGAACACCACGTCTCCCTGCGCCAGGTACTGCAGCGTGCGGCGGATGGGGAAGCTGCCCTTCATGGGCATGGTGGCGGCGGCAGTGGCGGAGTCCACTTCCCACTTCCGGCGCAGACGCCCGGGAGTCGCAACCCGGCGGACGGAGGGCGCGTCGCCGCGAAGCATCCTGGGATTTGTAGTCCTACCCGGCGCGGACAGACTCAGCGCATGCGCATTGGTTTCCGGACGCGCGTCCCCCCCGGCATATTTGGGTTTTCAGGGTCTGCAAATGAGGCATTCCTAGTCCTAAGGGGGGGGAATATCCTTAAATGCGCTCCGACTCGGGAGACGCTTCCCGGCGAGCGGAGCGCGCCGCGGAGCATCCTGGGATTTGTAGACCTAGCCGGCGCGGCCAGACACTGCACATGCTCCTTGGCTTCCGGACGCCTCCAGCCCGGCCCACTCCCCGACAAATTTGGGTTTTCAGGGTCTACAAAGGAGCCATTCCCAGTCCTAAGGGGGGAATATCCTTAAATAGGTTCCGAGTCGGGAGACGCTTCCCGGCGGACGGATGGCGCCTCGCCGCGGAGCATCCTGGGATTTGTAGTCCTAGCCGGCGCGGCCACACTCTGCGCATGCGTCTTAGCTTCCGGCCCCCCCCCGGGAAATTTGGGTTTTCAGGCTCTCCAAATGAGGCATTCCCAGTCCTAAGGGCGGAATGTCCTTAAATAGGCTCCGACTCGGCGAGTTTGAGGACGTCCCACTAGGAAGTGATCGGGAGAGCTGAAGTTTGCATAACTCAGTCACATGATCATTTGCTATGCAACAAGTCAATGTTCCTGTCTCCGCCTCTGCAGTTTGATAAATCGACCCATTGAACGCCGCGAGTTTTAACGCTGACCCAAAAACAAACTCATCTTCAGAGGGAAAATGAAGGTTTGGGATCTGTGCCCCTTCCAGGTCCAGCCACTCAGCAGCCCTGGACGTCAGTTTTTCTATCAGCAAACTGTGATGAGGCGCATTTTTGCAATGGGTGCTCTTTACTGATCAGAGGAAGTTTGATTCCTCCCGTTTTGCAAAATAATCCTGGGCAGATACACAATCCTACACTGGTGGCGTTTTTCTTTGTGCGTTTTAAATATTTCACTCCATGCTGATTTGCATGCACGGTTTCTAACAGTCAGCTTAGTGACTCTTGTCTTTGCTTCCTGGAGTTCTTCAAAGTTTTACGGAGCTGTGGCTCCAGCAGCTTTTTTTTTCTTTTCTTTTTTCTTTTGAGTCAGAGTCTCGCTCTGTCGCCCGGGCTACAGTGCCGTGGGGTCAGCCTCGCTCACAGCAACCTCCAACTCCTGGGCTCAAGCGATCCTCCTGCCTCAGCCTCCTCTCGAGTAGCTGGGACTACAGGCATGCGCCACCGTGCCCAGTTAATGTTTTCTATATATTTTTAGCTGTCCAGCTAATGCCTTTCTATTTTTAGTAGAGACGGGCTCTCACTCTTGCTCAGGCTGGTCTCGAACTCCTGACCTCAAGTGATCCTCCCTTCTCAGCCTCCCAGAGTGCTGGGATTACAGGCATGCGCCACCACACCCAGCTAATTTTTTCCATGTATTTTTAGTTGTCTTGCTAATTTCTTTCTATTTTCAGTAGAGACGGGGTCTCATTCTTGCTCAGGCTGGTCTCAAACTCGTGACCTCAAGCGATCCTCCCGCCTCGGCCTCCCAAGTAGCTGGGACTACAGGTGTGAGCCACCACACCTGGCTAATTTTATATATATATATATTTTTTTTTTAGTTGTCCAGCTAATTTCTATTTTTTTAGCAGAGACGGGGTCTCGCTCTTGCTCAGGCTGGTCTCAAACTCCTGACCTCGAGTGATCCTCCTGCCTCGGCCTCCCAGAGTGTTAAAATCACAGGCGTGAGCCACCGCGCTCAGCCGGGTGATAGCATTTTCATGGGTTTTAGACCACGCTTGTGTAAAAACAGTTCATTTAACCAACGCTACCAGAATAACTGGGGATAAGGGCGGAACTAGAACCATGATCTGTCCCCTATTCAGAGGCTTTAACCAAACAACTGGGAATATCTTTTGATAATTGAATGTCACCATGAAAAGGGGGAGGGACGTCATCTGGTGATTCTCGCTTGTAACACACACGCACATACAAACACACACTCGGCCAGGCGCGGTGGCTCACGCTTGTTATCCCAGCACTCTGGGAGGTGGAGGCGGGAGGATCGCTCGAGGTCAGGGGTTGGAGACCAGCCTGAGCAAGAGCGAGACCCCGTGTCTACTAAAAATAGAAACAAATGAGCTGGACAACTAAAAATATATAGAGAAAATATTAGCCAGGCATGGTGGCTCGTGCCTGTAGTCCCAGCTACTCGGGAGGCTGAGGCAGGAGGATCACTTGAGCCCAGGAGTCTGAGGTTTCTGTGAGCGAGGCTGACACCACGGCACTCTAGCCCGGGCAACAGAGCGAGACTCTGTCTCAAAAAAAAAAAAATACATATACATAAAAAAAAAAAAACTCGAACACACACACACACACCCCCAACCCACTAACATCCGTTATTTTATTTTTTTAGAAAAGGTTCCAACGCAAGGCTCCAAGGCAGTCCATGCAAAGTGACCCTCGGGCCGCCAGTCACTGTCCGAGGACCAGCGCCATCGGCCAGTCCGGCCTGGAACCCGGTGGAGAGGCCAGCTTCTCGTCTTGAGTCCCGTGACCAACGGGGCCGATATGCAGCCTACCACATGGCCCCCAATGACTTGGAGGTACATTTTTTAGCGTCTGAACAGCGAAAAGACACACTGGGCTACAAGGACAGGAAGTGTCCTTAGTGTATTAGACGGGAAAATACAGACAAGGCATCAAAGGGAAACGCCAACTTCATCCGAACGCCTGAATCGCAGAGTCTCTTCGGGATGGGATCGGGATCTCCATGGAGGGAGAGCTGGGAGGCCACATCAAGACCTTGATCGGCCAGACGCGGTAGCTCACGCCTGTCACCCTAACATTCTGGGAGGCTGAGGCGGGAGGATCACTCGAGGTCAGGAGTTCAAGAGCAGCCTGGGCAACATAGCGAGACCCCACCTTTACCATAATTAGAAAGAAATTAGCCAGACAACTAAAAATATATAGAAAATAATTAGCTGGGCGTGGTGGCGTGTGCCTGTAGTCCCAGCTGCTCGGGAGACTGAGCCAGGAGGATCGCTTGAGCCCAGGAGTTGGAGGTTGCTGTGAGTGAAGCTGACTCTGTCTCAAAACAAAAGAGAGATGTTCTCATAAGAAAAGCAATCATGATGGAAAAGCGGCAATTAGCTTCTGGAATGACCTGCTTTTGGGCACAGCCTCCTCCTCCTTTGCAGTCAGAGAAATGACAGGAGGCTGAGCCGGGGGAGCCCGCCGGCCAGCCATGATGCCCTCCAGGGTGACTGCAGGGAGGTCACGGACCTCATGGAAGAAATGTCACCGGGTAACATCTCAGATGCCTGGTGGCCGATGTCCCAGCGTAACCTGAGACAGCCGGCAGGGCTGGTGACTGGCAGAACCGTGTCTTTACTTGTGAACGGAATCCAGACGCCAAGATTCCTGGACGGCTACCCTCTTTCCCCGTTCCCACGACTCCACACAGATCCTTTTTCAAATCCAGCAAAAAGCCCCAGCAGGTGCTAAAGGTACGTGAGCAGTGTAGACACAGAAAACAGAAGATTTTTCCACCACGAGAGGAGTTCAGACGCTCCCGTCGTCCAGAGGAGTTTTGGCCAGAATGTAACATAACGGAGTCCAGCTCTGACGCCAGCAGACGCTGAAAGAGTGGCCCAGAGTTGGTTAAAGTGACTAGTGGTCGGGTATTGTTCCTTAAGTATTAAGACGCGTGGCCCGGCGTGGTGGCTCACGCCTGTCATTCAGGCACTCTGGGAAGAGGCCGAGGCGGGAGGATCGCTGGAGGTCAGGAGTTGGAGAGCAGCCTGGGCAACATAGCAAGAGCCCATCTCTACTAAAAATAGAAAGAAATTAGCTAGACAACTAAAAATATATAGAAAATAATTAGCCGGGCGTGGTGGCGCATGCCTGTAGTCCCAGCTACTCGGGAGGCTGAGGCAGGAGGATCGCTTGAGCCCAGGAGTTGGAGGCTGCTGTGAGCGAGGCTGACGCCATGGCACTCTAGCCCAGGCAACAGAGCGAGACTCGTCTCAAACAAACAAACAAAAAGCAATGAAAGACAGGTTCAGAGACTCCTGGTTGTGCCTCTCGGCTGCAGGCAGGGCCGCCCTCTAACGCTGCGTGTTAAGGCCCAGACTCCGCGGTGGAGGCCGCATCCCGGACGAGCCCCGCCGCTGTTCCTTCCGCGGGCCCGACAGCGGAACCTGTCCGGTTCCATCTTGGCAGTGACAACGTACAGTCACTTCCGGAGGGGGGGGAAACACCCCAATTAAAAAGAAAAAAAAAAAACACAGGGAAAACACCCCCTGCGCCGGCCCCCGCTTTACTGCGCAAACCCCGCAAAGCGCCGGGAGACGCGCGTGTCTTCCTCCTGACCCTGTCTCTGTGCAGCTAATCGCGGGTCCCTCCTCTTGCTCCTGCTGCTGCTGCTGCGTCTCCTGTCCCCACAGTCCCGTCCCGTCCCTACCGCGCCTGCCGGGCCAGTGAGCGCCGCAGCTCGCGCAGGTGCTCGGCGAGCGCACGCGCCTCCTCCAGGCGGCCGCCCTGCTTGGCGTCGAAGAGCAGGGCCTTGACGTTGTCCACCTGCTCCCGCAGCAGCTCCTCCGCGATGGCGTCGCCATCCCCCGCGAAGGGGTTGGTGTCCCTGTCCCCTGCGATGGCGTCCCTGTCCCCCGCGATGGTGTCCCTGTCCCCCGCGATGGTGTCACCATCCTCTGCGAAGGGGTTGGTGTCACTGTCCCCTGCGAAGGGGTTCGTGTCCCTGTCACTGTCCCCCGCGAAGGGGTTGGTGTCCCCATCCTCGTCCTCGAAGGGGTTCCCGCGCGCTGGGCTGTCCGGCTGCTCGAAGGGGTTCCCGGCTCCTGCTTTCTCCTCCTCCTCCGCGAAGGGGTTGTAGTCTCTCGGTCCCGGGGGGCCAGACACGTCTCCCTCCGCGAAGGGGTTCGAGGGGCACACGCCGCTCTGCGGACAGAATCCCCGATCCGGGTCCGGGTCCGGGTCCGGGGCGCGGCACGCGCAGGGCTCTCGCAGCGGCGGTTCCACCTGGAAGGGCCCGACGGCGTCCCGCGGGTCCCGGGGGCGCGCCCGCGTGTGCAGGGTCGCGGCCTCCCGCTCCCGCTCGCGGGCGCACAGGACCTCCAGCTGCTCCCGCTGCAGGGCGTGGGCCTCGGCCTCGCGGCGCGACAGCTCCAGGGCGCGCTCCGTCTGCTGTTGCTCGAAGGCATCCTGCAGCTGCCGCAGGTTGTCGCGCAGCGTGCGCGCCTCGTCCACGCGGCCCGCCGCTCGCGCCTGCCGCAGGAACGAGCGGATGTTGGCCATCTGCTGCAGCAGCGGGTCGGCGTCCTCGGAGCGCGGGCCCGGGACCCCCGACACCGGCAGCCAGCCCTCGGCCTTGCGCAGGGGAGGCGGCGCGGCCTCCCCGTTGGCCGCCGGCCTCTCCTCCGGCCTCCGCTGCGACTCCTGGGCGGCCTGCGGGGACACACCAGAACCAGAGGGGAGAAGCGAAGTCACCACGAGGCCGGCCTCCCTCTGTCCCTGGGCCACTGGCCTTCCCCGTTCCCCGCCTTCGTCTGGTACATCAAAGCAGCTTTCGTGGGGGCAACGGGAGGGGGCCCTAATTTCCAAAAAATAAAATAATGAGGCCAGGTGGGGAGGCTCACGCCTGTAATCCCCAGCACTCTGGGAGGCCGAGGCCAGAGGATTGATCAAGGTCAGGAGATCGAGCCCAGCCTGACCAAAAGCGAAACCCCGTCTCTATTAAAAATAAAAATTAATTGGCCAACTAAAACCATATAGAAAAAACCAGGCATGGTGGGGTATGGCTGTAGTCCCAGAGCTACTCGGGAGGCCGAGGCGGAAGGCTCACTGGAGGTCAGGAGTTCGAGACCAGCCTGAGCAACAGGGAGACCCCCGTCTCTACTAAAAAAAAAGCAGAAAGAAATTAGCTGGACAACTAAATATATATAGAAAAAATTAGCCGGGCATGGTGGCTCACGCCTGTAGTCCCAGCTACTCGGGAGGCTGAGGCAAGAGGACCGCTAGAGGTCAGGAGTTCGAGACCAGCCTGAGCAAGAGGAAGACCCTGTCTCTGCTAAAAAAATAGAAAGAAATTAGCCAGACAACTAAAAATATATAGAAAAAATTAGCTGGGCGAGGTGGCGCATGCCTGTACTCCCAGCTACACGGGAGGAGGCTGAGGCAGGACGATCACTTGAGCCCAGGAGTCGGAGGCTGCTGTGAGCGAGGCTGACGCCACGGCACTCTAGCCCGGGCCACAGAGCGAGACTCTGTCTCAAAAAAAAAAAAAAAACAGGACTGGGGAGAAAAACAAATATTCTGCTTTCCATCGAGGAAAGTGAGGCTGGAACAGAAGAGAAGAAAAACACACACTCCAGAGAGAGACTCGCTACAGTCTCGCGGGGCCTCCCGGGAGCCCACGACGACGGTGGCCTCTGCCTGGGAAGGGGGACCCCACGTCCTGGCTTAGCTCACCTGTCTCTCCTTTGCTATCTTCCTCTCCATTTCCTCCTTCCTCTTCCTCTTGAGCTCCTCAAACTGTTCCTGGGTTGGCAGTGACGTCAAACCAAGCAGCTTTTCCTGGACGGAGTCACAGATAATTTTACATTTATAATCTTTGAAGGAAAAAAAAAAAAAGGAACCTTAAGCCCCTTGATGAGAGTCTGCTGAAGCCAAGCCACTGTGTCCTTGGACGGTGGCGATGATGGACGGCAGAGCGAAAGGAACGGACCCTCGCACTGGGCCAGAGCGTCAACCTGCAAGTAGGCCTGAGTTCTCCTCATGAAACAAGCAATATCGGCCGGGCTTGGGGGCTCACGCCTGTCATCCGGCACTCTGGGAGGAGGCCAAGGCAGGAGGATCGCTCGAGGTCAGGAGTTCGAGACCAGCCTGAGCAAGAGCGAGACCTCGTCTCTACTATAAATAGAAAGAAATTAATTGGCCAACTAAAAACATATAGAAAAAATAGCCGGGCATGGTGGCACATGCCTGTAGTCCCAGCTACTTGGGAGGCTGAGGCAGAAGGATTGCTT
>CAUYRT010064682.1:0-18091 GCA_963574885.1 Lepilemur ruficaudatus
GAAAGTAGAAAATTTGTCTCTTTCGTTTATTGTTATATCCTTGGTGACTATCACAGTGCCTGGCACATCATGGATATTCTGTGAATAATTGTGGAAACAATGAATGAATGAATGCAGTGTCCAAATAGACTGCTCTACGATTTACAGAAGATTGCTTTAGCTCAGTGTTTCTATGTTCCTAAATCCTGCAGGTCATGAATCAGATTTGAAGTGCCCTCAGAAAACTTCAAGGTTAAAATAGTTTTATTCTGTGTCCAGCAAATGACTTATGGCATGGGTGAGGGTAAATGATCAGTTCTCCATTTCTCTCCCACCTCTTTTCCTTTTCTCCTTTAACTGCAACAACTCTGCTTTTAGCAGTGTTATATGAGCTTTCTTGTAAAGATAGGGTTCCCTAAGCTAACCAACAAGAAACAAGCAAATACCAGAAAACAGAAAAAAGAAAAGCAGTAGTTTGGGGGTTTAGGGAGGTTAATTTTGGGGATTGTGGTAAAGGAGGTTAAGTCTTTGCTTTATCACCTCTGGCACTATTTCTCAGTAACCAGGAAGAAGTGTCTGAACTAGGTAAGTGAGTCAGCCCTGGAGCCTTATAAAGACTCAACTTTCTCCAGTACAGACTCAGGGTGGGGTGGGGTGGGGGACCGTAAAAGAAAGGAAGAGTTTAATGATTTAACTATTTCAGAAAATAATCCTTAAAGGCAATGTGATGTTAGGAAATTTTAATCTTAATGATTTATATTTCAATGTTAGAGAAATTGAATCCAATGCAAATCTTTGTTAACATACTCAAGATCTTTCCCGAAAAAATTCTTATATTTAGAGATCAAATTGACATCATTAGCATGGAGGCTATTAGAAAAACAACAGCACCCAAGGTTTAAACAATAAAAAATTGTTTGGATTCTTACCAATTGTCCAGTGTTGACTGTTGAAACGAACAGCTGTGAGCTCTGTGCTCATAGTTTTCCCATGGCTTACATGTCCTTGGGAGAATCCTACAGTTGTCATTTAAACAAACGTATCTTTGTCATGTTGGGAGAGGCGTCTGGTTACATTCTGTGAGAGTGGTGTGATCCAGGGTTTGGACTAGGCAATTGGGAGCATTTAGCACAGTTCAGAGCACTGTGGTGATGAAGGTGCTCTCTGTCCCTGGCATTTACTTTTTGAACTCTCCAAACTCTGAACATACATGTAGCATCGGTGCCCCGCTGAGGGGAGTGCCTACATCAGCCACCTATTTGTCAGTGTTGTGTGCTTAGCCCAGTGCGAAATACCACAGGAGGAGGATTTAAAAAAAATATGTTATTATCTCCATGATCCTCTTCCTGCTGCCTTATTGGTATTGTCAAACTTGCTGGAAGAGAATCTTGTTCATTGTTTTGATTACTTTGCTGAACGCTGGCTCCTAAACTCCAACTCTGTTTCAGTAATTTTTATGTTCTTCAGGAGCTGCCCTGTTGCCTTCAGAATCTACTCATTTTCATGTATTTTGTACATATCTTCAGCAAATCACTAAAAGTAGATTTGAAGAGAATTGGATTTGGAATCAGAAGATTTGGACTCTAGGTCTGGTTTAAGGCTTATTCTACCGACAACTACAGATACTCCCTTAATTACGATGGAGTTACGGCCTGAAAAACCCATTGTAAGTTGAAAATTCCTTTAATACACTCAACCTACTGAACATCATAGCTTAGCCTAGCCTATCTCAACCATGCCCAGACACTTACATTAGTCTACAGTTGGGCAAAATCATCTGGCAACACAGTACACTGTAGAGTTTTGGTTGTTTACCAATGTGATTGTGGGGGACTAGGAGCTATGGCTCACTGGTACTGCCCGGCGTTGCATACCTTATTGTACTGCTTTCTACTGAATGTGTATCACTTTTGCAATATCATAAAGTCTGAAAATCATTCAGTCGAACCATCATAAGTCCGGAACCGTCTGTAGTAATAAAACCCCCACCACTGAATTGTGGTGGGCATCAAGTGAGATCATGTATGTAAAAGCCATTTGTAAAGAGTAAAGATCAATATAAAATAAAATATTATTGTTATTATGCTCTATTTTATTATGCACCATTCTCAATAATAAATATTGTCTATAGAATAGAGTTCCCATGCAATAGGTAGCATGTTATAAGATGTTCTCTGCAGTATGGCCCAGCCCCCATACCTTCTATATTAAACCTGTTCTTCAGGAAACACAAGCTTTTCAAATTCGCAGAAGAAGGGCTTATTTTTTCATATCTATAACCTTTGTATGATGCTTTTTCTTCTCTGGGAAAGATAGTCATAGAGATGGAAACTTCGTTTTCTTAAGGATTCTGTTGAATTCTGCACAAAACCTCCCCTGGAGAATGGAATCATTTGGAGAATGTATTCCATTTTTTATTTACTTTTTTTTTTTTTTGTGAGATAGAGTCTCACTTTGTTTCCCGGGCTAGAGTGCCGTGGCATCAACCTAGCTCACAGCAACCTCCAACTCCTGGGCTTAAACGATCTTCCTGCCTCAGCCTCCCGAGTAGCTGGGACTACAGGCAGGCGCCAGCACGCCTGGCTAATTTTTTTCTATATATTTTTAGTTGGCCAATTAATTTCTTTGTATTTTTTATTTTTATTTTTTAGTAGAGACGGGGGTCTCGCTCTTGCTCAGGCTGGTTTCGAATTCCTGACCTTGAGTGATCCGCCCACCTCAGCCTCCCAGAGTGCTAGGATTACAGGCATGACCCACCGTGCCCGGCCTCTATTTACTTTTTAATTTATAAAGTTCTTTCTTGTCTGTTATTTCTTTTCAACTTCACAACAGTGGTGAGACACATGTATTATTCTTCTGCTTATAGATGAGAAACATGTGACTCAAAAAAGTTTAGTGACTCAACCAAAATTATGGAGACAACAAAAGCAGAGCCAGGCCTCAAACCCAGATCTTTGGTTGCCAAAGCCAGTGTTCTTTCTTCTGCAGCACAGCTGCCATCTGGAACCTGGCAAGACGTTTTACTTTGTTTTTTGTGTTTCTCTTTAGTCAGGAATAACTTTGAAAACACATTTTTATTTATTTATTTATTTCGAGGCAGAGTCTCTCGCTCTGTTGCCAGGGCTAGGGTGCCGTGGCGTCAGCCTAGCTCACAGCAACCTCAAACTCCTCGGCTCAAGCGATCCTCCTGCCTCAGCCTCCTGAGAAGCTGGGACTACAGGTGTGTGCCACCATGCCCAGCTAATTTTTCTATTTTTAGTAGAGACAGGGTCTCGCTCTTGCTCAGGCTGGTCTCGAACTCCTGAGCTCAAATGATCCTCCTGCCTCGGCCTCCGAGAGTGCTAGGATTACAGGCATGAGCCACCACCCCCCTCCCTGAAATTACATTTTAAAAATTAAGTCAGGGAGGTCATTTTTTCTTTTCAATATGCCGTAACTGGTTATCTTGAGTAGGTAATATGATAAAGGCAGAAGTGCCATATAGGGCTCTCTGTGTATACTTCTCCTAAAATGCTCTTGCTCTGAATTTTGTTATTGAGTCTCAGGGAATACAATCATTGTTGCTCTTACACCATTCCAGTACTCACAGGAAACATACTTTGACAAAAAATGTATCTGTCTTTAAAATACCTTGAACTAGTGGGTGGCTCCTGGTTCAAGATGGCAAAGTGAGCACACTTACTTATTCCTCTCTCCCAGGACTAATGTAAAATAATATCCAAAGGATAAAAAAGATATAGACTACAGAAATGAAGAGACTTGTAGGTGGTAATGAGTAGAAGAAAAGAGGGAAAGCAATTGCTTTAAGAGGCTTATAAGTGGAGCAAAGAGGAAGAAGAGGACACAGCAGCACTCTGGAATATAAGAGAAGGAGACAATGAGGACGGAAGTCACTGAGTTTCCCTGAAGAACCCTGGAGAAACTTTGTATTCAGAGCTGGAGCATTAGTTCAGGACGTCCAACAACCAACTAGTAGGAGTTCCAAAAAGACAGAACACTCATGATAGAGGGAAGGGAATTGTTAAAGAAATAACGTCTTTAGAACTAAAGGGAGATCTTCAAAACCAAAGGATGCATAAGAGACAAGTAGGATATGGAAAAAGACCCATATTTAGGGACCTCATGGTGAAATCTCAGGACATCAAAGATTTAGAATGAGAATTTACATCCATGCATATTTTCTTGAGGATGTATGCCAGTAAAATGAGGGTGAAAACCAAGAAAGAGGAAGATGTAGGATGGGGTAGTAAGGAATTTACCCTTGTCCCGAAAGAAGTCTGGCCTTTACCTTGAGCTTCTGGGAGGCCATCATTAAACCCTTGGAATGTCACGCCTGATAGAACTATCTTTGTTTGCACAGGAGCATTCGGTTAGCCAGACAGTAACGATGTAACGTAGGATGGAGCTTTGATCTATTCCAAAAATGTGATTTAGGGTGAAGGCTTTGAGCCAACCAAATAGTAACGGTGTTATTTAGGGAGGTGGCTTTGGTTCACACCTTGAGAGGCAGGAGACTGAAACTAGCCATATGGACAATCAGTCATGTTTACTCATGGAGCCTCAGTAAAAACTCTGAATGTGGAGGCTCTGCTGAGGTTCTCTGGTTAACAAGAGTCTGTGCTTACTGTCGTATATCAATGCTGGAAAAGTAATGAGTTCTGGTACACGGGGATAGGACAATGAACGCTCTGCATTTGCTACTTACCCAGACTCTGCTTTATGCACTTCTTCCCTTGGTTGATTTTAATGTATGTGTTTTCTTTGCAGTACATCTTAACTCTTGAGTATATTAGCTCAGAGAGTTCTCTGAATCCTAGCAAATTATCAAAACTGAGTATGGCTTGTATAGTCCTCCCAAGCTTGCAATTGATGTCACAAATGAGGGTGGTCTTACGTGTTTCTTCTAATTTTGCCGTTGTCTTATCTCTTTTCAGGGATACACACACAGTAGCACTTGTTTAGGGTGATAATAAAACAGTATCCAAGGATGACAGTTGTGCAGTAGGCCAAGAAGGAAATCAGTCTAGCTTAGGACAGAGATCAACAGACTCACAGATGACTATTTTCAAGGAATATATTTCAAATAGTAGCTGCTGATAATGAGAAGTTGCAATATTTTAGGATATGGTAGAAAAAGCCTATGAATCTTAAGAAGGCAAAAAAGAATAACCAGAAACTCTAGATAATTCAAAACATTTACCAGAATTCATGTTCCAAATATGAAATAATTTAAAACATGATTATTCTTTAGCATTTGGTAAAATACAAGAGAGGAAAATCTATTTAACCTTGGCGCTAGTTTATTTTCCTTTGAGTGGCGCAAGGATTATAAGATCAGAAATGGAGTCAAGGGAATATAATTATGAGCACTTTCTGGCTCTGTGACGAATAACGTGATGAATAGTCATAATGGTGTAAAACTTGTTTATTGGTTACCAGCTTTTAAAATAAACCCATGCACAAAGCATGGAGGAGTTAATCATGATTAGGAACAGAATATAAATACTCTCAGCTTTGATGATTTAAAGTAAAGCTCTAGCTGACAGATTTTGAGAGAGGAAAAGTAGATAGGGGAAGGGTAAGGTATGGTGAGAGCGCCAATACCTTCATTTTATGAAACGAGTCGTCAAGGGAATCTGTTGAAAATTGATGGAAAAATTAAATAGCAATGACAAAAGTGACCCTGCAGAGCAGTGTGAAAGAGAATGTTCTATCTGGAAAAAAAAGAACAAAACAATTTAATTCACTTCACTGTGAACAAAAATATCCATTCTAGGTAAACTTTAGACCCATGAAATATGAAAGGCAAAACAGTAAGGCTTTAGAAGACAATGCAGAAAAATAGATTTATAACGTCTGTATGAGGGAATGATTTTTAAATATATTGAACATTAAGAAGCACCAACACTAAATAAAATGATTGATGAATTTGATTACGGTAAAATTAAGAATATTAATAATAAAGTAAGGCCGGGTGCTGTGGCTCATGCCTGTAATCCTAACACTTTGGAGGCCAACGCAGGAGGTTTGCTTGAGGCCAGGAGTTCGAGATCAACCTGGGCAACAGAGTGAGATCCTGTCTCTACAAAAAATTTGAAAAAAATTGCCAGGTGTGGTGGTGTGCACTTGTAGTCCCAACTACTCAGGAGGCTGAAGTGGGAGGATCACTTGAACCCAGGAGTTTGAGTTTGCAGTGAGCTATGATTGGGCCACTGCACTCCAGCCTGGGCAACAGAATGAGATCCTGTCTCAAAAAAATAATAAATAAATGAAAAATTAAAATAAAAATAAGATAAAATAGTAAAAAGGCAAGCCACAGATTTGGAGATATTTGTAACACATATTTAATAGGTATCTGTTACAGCCAACAAACAACTGTAACAGAATATGTGAAGAACTCATAACACTCAGTGAGAAATGCAACTCAACAGAAAAATGTAGAAATAGACTCAACGGCCACTTCACAACAGGGTATATCTAACTGATTGATAAACATTTGATAAGATGCTCAATCTCAGTCATCAGATAAATGCAAATTAAAATTGCAAAGAAATACCAACCACTACACACCCGTCAGAATGGCTAAAATTGAAAATGACTGAAAATACCAAGGATTGCTGAGAATGTGGAACACTTGGATCTGGCATGCACTGCTGGTGGGAATGGAAACTAGTTTAGCAAATTCGAAAAGCGATTTGGCTTTATCTACTAAAATTAAAGACACTACACCTTGTGGCTTACTTTCTCTCTTGGGTGTATATCCAAAAGAATTATATGTCCATGTGTGCCAGGAAACATGCATGAAAAGGTTTATAACAGCTCTATTCATGATAGCCTAAACCTGGAAACAAAAGTGTTGTTCTTTGTTCTGTAATTTCCTTCTTAAATAATGTGTACTTACTAATTTTATAATCAAGAAAATCTATCATCTTATATTTACATTTTTAAATTTAAAAAAATCTATATGACTGGACGTAGATTATAAACAAATTTGTTGGCTGAGTTAACTTAGTTTGAGAAATTTTAATTTTTTACTGAATTATTTTGTACTGCTCTCTATATTTTTTGGAACTATTTTATATTTCAGTAAAACGTCAAATCTTCTATTTTCTCTGTTTAACTTTTCGTATCACTTGTGAGAACTTGGAGGATACAAATTAAGAGATTCAGTGACTTTTTATTTTAATAGCAAAATCTCACTCATACCATTATTTATAACTGTGATAGTGAGAAGAGTTGTTTATTGTTGGAAGTTGACCTTTTATCTTTCCTGACTTCATAGCATTTTAAAGGCATTTGTATTAATAAATAACATAATGTTGAACAGCTTTCATAAACCACCCCACCAACACCCCCAGAAAACCAAACAAACTGAAATCTCTAAACTGCTATGAAAACTCAGCATGATGGTCTCTCATTAGAACTAATCCAAGGAAACAATGTCCTCATCACCCACCATTTCAGGGGTGCTGCACTGTATTTAGGTGGAAGTGTAACTTTTATTAATAGTATCAGACACTCACATTTTATCCTATAGTTTTTTAACAGTGAGGTTAAGATACTACAAGTCATTTTAATGGTCAGTGTAAGTGCATTTGAATTCACTGATAAATCACACAAAATAAAAGTTGCTTTTCAAATAGGGAAGGTATCTATTTTTTAATTGCTTGTCTGCATTTACTTTTTTTAGATTAGTTTTTTTTAAAAATAGAAGCAGATTTAGCCTGAAAAAGGTATGCAAATTTTCTTTCCAAAAGGGCTTTATCAAAAAAAAAAAAAAAACAATAAAAAAGTAGTATGAAATAGGCAAATATTCTTCCTGTTAAAAGAAAAGGAATTCAAAAGTTGAGGTTCCACATTGTTACATTAACTTGGAACTATTTAGGTCTTTTTTCAATTGTTAACTATCCGTCTGCTTGTAATGTCTCAATACTTTTGAGTATTGACTATAAAAAGAATAAAGACACTCATTTACAACGTATCTGGGAGACACACAAACATTTGGTCTTAGTTCTGCCAGGTCACTGAGAGCCTCTGGTCTTGTGTCCTGTTTTCGTTTGGTGGGCTCACCTCTGTCCTTGTTAACACTTTCAATCCACGTTTCCAAAGAAAGGTCTTTTTAGTTCACCTATACTAAAAGCATTGATTAGGTCTTCTTTCTCTACGAAGATTGCATTTTAAGTATGGAACTTAGAAAATAACTATTTATAGGCATAGAAGTCAACCCATCTGTTTTTAAAACAGGGCTGACAACCAGCTGCAGGCCTAAGTTCAACCTACAAGTGTATACTCTACGTTAAAATCAGTTCTGAGTCATCTGCTCTGTGTGTTTGGCATCCCTGTTTACAGTACATTTTGAGCCTTCTCATGTCGCAATGCAATTGGTAAACAGTATGGGTAAGAAAAAAAAACAACCACCTGATCTTGGTTGACAAAATATGCACCTTATGTGTGGTGAAGGGATATTTTGGAAAATCTTGAGCAATTATTTAAAATGCCTCTGTGTATGTGTGTATGTGTGCTTGCATGCTTTATGTAATATTTAATGATTCATGCTCTAAGGGGGTGTGTTTTCCTCTCTTAAAGAGCTGGCAGCTGGCCCATCCTCTCAGAAATGGGAAATTTCTTGAGCTAATTTGTACAAGAAGACTATGTTTTTAGACCACGAAGCTGTGACTCTTTGTCCAGACAGTAATGCCAATTATCTGTGAATATCCCTATTCGGAAAAGACTCCAAAAAATAACAAAAAGCTAGATCTTTTTGATTAGCCTGTTTTGCATGTAAGCTTTCAGGATAATTGTATATTAATGTCACTTCTAAAGCAGAAAGGAGTTATTTAAAGGGATGACCTGATTATCTTGATAAAGAAAATAATATAGCTGCAACCCATTTCTGAAAATTTGGCCTTGGATTTGAGTACAGTTTGGAAGGTGAAAACTTTTGGATTAAATTCCCAACTCTAGGACAATAAGGTTTGGGACAGATCATTTACTCTTTCTGTATGTTAGTTTTCCAATCCGTTCAGTGAGAATCAAAGCATTTACGTATTTTTCTCCTTACAGGAAAGTAAAGTATCGGTGATTGATTTGAAGATACAAATCAGTGCAAATGCATTTGTTCTGTTTGGAAGGCTAAGCCAAGCACCATCTTTTAGTCTGTTTTTTCCTTACAAGACCAATATACTCCCTTGTGGCCATCACATTTTTTACTGGCAGAGAAAAGGTCTGTATCTCTGCTAAGAATCCTGACATAAATTTTTGTGCCATGTGCAGCTCAGTTAGCCAGGAAATAGGCAAAATAAAGACAGACTTTGTGAAAACTACATTTTGTGTTTTTGAAAATATGAGAAGGCAGTGTTTTCTCAGAGACAGAAAACATGCATGAATGGCACTAGAATGACCTGCTAGAAGAATCATAAATAGAGAAGGTAGAGAAGCTGTAGCCTTCACTCGTCTGAGGGTCTTTAAAACAGACAAATAAAAACAAATAAAAATTAGTAAAAAATGTATCTGCCAAACTGAGGCAGGAGGATTGGTTTTGTCACTTTTTTTTTTTTTGAATAGCAGGTTGTAGATTTTGTCACTTTTTTATGAAGAGGTCCTTTTAGTTGATAGCATGCTGGTGCGTGTTCTTAGGTTTGCCAACAATTAACGTAGGAAGCGCCAACCTAAATGCCAAGCTCTGAACTATGTATTGGGAACTCAAAAGTGAATATGAAACAATTTTTCCTCTCAAGGTCTTCTTAACCTCCCACGGGAGAGAAATACATACAAATAATTACAATACTGTGTGATAAGTGCTAGACTAGTAGCAAAAGCATGTGCTGTGATTACAAATTTTGCCTGGAGTGATTGGGACTAAAGAATTAATTATCTGCACTTGGCCTTGAAGACTGAATGGAGGTTAGGCAGGGGAGATCAACCTAGGAAGAGGGCAGAGCCTGAACAAAGGCATGGAGAAATGGATGTCAGTGGTTTATGGGGAGTGTCTCAGAGGAGAGAAAAGAGTAAATGTTTGAGGATCAAGCAGACCAAGGTAACCCTGCTAGGCAGCCATTCACTGGCTATATGATTTGGGATACATTACTAGGCTCTCTGAACCTCAATTTCTGCATCTGTAATATGGGGACATTATTATCTATCTTGGAAAGTTCTTATGAGAATTAAATGAAACAATAAATGTTAAAGGTCTGGGACAGTGGAAGGACATAGTAGCTGTTCATTAAATGGTCACTGTTAAAATAACACTCATCTCTCAAAGACCAAAATATATGCATATTTTCCTTATACTCATATTGAAGAAATTGTGAATTTTTGTATGTGTACAGAAGTGCACTTTCTGCTAGACCAAAGGCAGAAGATCACTTTTGAAAGCATGATATTTCCTCTCAAAGGTAATGTGGCATATTAATGAATGTGTTTTATGTGTGAGCTGGGATAAGTGTCATTCCACCTTGTTTGTCTTTTTCATTTTTGTGTACCATACCAGGTATCCAGAAGACGTTTACAGAAATACATGCTACATGAAATAGTGGGTAGCTCTCTAATTGGTTCTCTCAAATACATTTTTTTTTTTAATGGAGGAAAACAATTTTAGATCCTACAACTGCCTTTTGAAAACCAAGTTCCCAAACCATGTGAAGAATTGAATATGTTTAAATGCATGTGGCATCAGCTTGTGGACAGGATTATGCTGTTCCAAAATCTGTGACTGCAGGATGCATTGGTCCAACATGTAATTATAATTGTACACAGTTATTACATCTGTGGCCATTATTATGTCACTTCTCATAACTATCATTGTGGAGGTCAATCTAATGTTATATCAATAAACCAGAACTGGAATATCTTATGAGACCACTTCATACTTTTTCTTGTTAGAACTTTATTTAGATGCCAGGTTGGACATCTAAAATTGCTATTTTTGTAAGCAAAAAGAAAAAAAAGGAAGATGATCTAATGATCAGTCTCATAAGTATTTATGGGGCAACTACCACGTACAAAGCAAAGGTTCAATTATGTGTGGAAAGAAATCTAAGGGTAGCATATCCAACAATAGCATTTCAAAGATTCAGTGTGTACTGATTAGGTATACTTTTCTATTTGTAAGCAATTTTTTTTTTTTTTGAGACAGAGCCCAGGCTAGAGTGCCCTGGCATTAGCCTAGCTCCCAGCAACCTCAAACTCCTGCCTCAGCCTCCCGAGTAGCTGGGACTACAGGTGCTCGCCACCATGCCAGGCTAATTTTTTCTATTTTAGTTGCCTGGCTAATTTCTCTCTATTTTTAGTAGAGATGGGGTCTCACTCTTGCTGACGCTGGTCTTGAACTCCTGACCTCAAGTGATCCCCCCGCCTTGGCCTCCCGGAGTGCTAGGATCACAGGAATGAGCCACTGCTTCCAGCCTGTAAACAATGTTTTATATGGTACCTAATTTTACAAAATTGCTTGTTTGTAAATCATGTGATTAATTCAACTGCCTGAAAGAATTCAACCATTGGAAATATCCTTGAGGAAGGAAAAAAGAAAAAAAAAGAATTCAATAAACAATTTTCTTATGGCTTGTTGGTTTAAAAAGTAAAAAAGTTGTGCACATTTATTGCAAAATAGTTAAATGACATGGAAATCTATAAAATAAAAACCTGAATGTTCTTTCCTTACCACTTGGAGTAAACTGTAACAACTTTTATTTTATTCCAGACCGCTCTCTTTTTTGTTTAATTTTGCATATGAGATGAAATTTGCAAGTTTTTTTTTAAAGGCCAGTCAAGGGAAGGTTTTTTTCACTCAGAATTATGTCATGAACAATTCTTTTATATACAGAATACTTTACTTTTGAAATCAACAAGAGTCAACATGTCCACTCTTAAACAGTAGTCTTTTTAAAAGTCACTTCCCACATTCAATTGCTTTTTAATTGAGTACTTTTTCAAAATTAGTTTTGACTGTGGTAATGGCCCAAAAGCATTAAAAGAAGGCTTATATTCTCAGAACACTTTCATTTAAAACTATCTTTTAAAGAACATAAGGTACATGCAGTAACCACATGATTTTAGCACAGTGGGATGAAAACAAAACAAAAATAGTTACTCAAACGTTTTAGCTAAGCTGTACCAAATAAGAACCAACTTAGCATCCCCAATAAAAAAAAAAACAGAAAAAAAGCTGGGCGCGGTGGCTCACGCCTGTAATCCTAGCACTCTGGGAGGCCGACGCGGGTGGATTGCTCAAGGTCAGGAGTTTGAAACCAGCCTGAGCAAGAGTGAGACCCCGTCTCCACTATAAATAGAAAGAAATTAATTGGCCAACTAAAAATATATAGGAAAAATTAGCCGGGCATGGTGGCGCATGCCTGTAGTCCCAGCTACTCGGGAGGCTGAGGCAGAAGGATCGCTTGAGCCCAGGAGTTTGAGGTTGCTGTGAGCTAGGCTGACGCCATGGCACTCACTCTAGCCTGGGCAGCAGAGTGAGACTCTGTCTCAAAAATAAAATAAAATAAAATAAAAACAGAAAAAAGAAAGAAAGAAAAAGAACCCTGCTCCCAGCAAGCACAGATGTGCTACTGCTGATAAGAAATGATGTTGGTACATCTTCATCTTAGAAAAAATTATAATAAAGTTAGAATTTCTACAAATAAATTCATCCTTCCCTTAAATTTTCCTTAAACTTTTGTCATCTTTTACTGCTTATTTGCTGATGAGCACAGGAGATTGAATGAGTAGGTAGCATACAAATATTAATAGAAAATCTCTGAAATAATTCATTTTGTTTCGTTTAACAACCATTCAGTTGAGGTTGAGTGTAACATATGTGCAATAGACTCTTGTTTTCTGCTAGTAAAAGTTCTGGTTTCCAGGGCAGTCATAAATATATCAGCATTTTATAAATTTCCACAAAAGACATTGAATTTTAGGGGTCTTACCACCTAACAAACTTGAGAACACTGTCATTTGGCCACAATTCTGCAATGAAATCAAAATGCTTATTGTTGTCTCTAAAATGAAGAAGAGAGTTGGACTGGGTAATACCCGAAGTCTTTCTCAAGAACACTTGGTTCTTAAATTTATTGCAAACCCTTTGTATTTCATTTTCCCAGATACAGAAAAAGCAAAATCTACATCTATAAATACCAGTTTATTGAGAAATTCAAGTATTGATCCCATTGCTAGTAAGGGTGTTTTTTGGTATCTTTTTTATATCTTCTAAACTTTAGATATATCCCTACTAAAGGAAAAATATTAATAACGTGCATATGAACATACAAAAACGTAAACCTGGTCATTTCAGTTTGAATTATAAATGTATTTACTCCTTTATTCCTTCGTAAGATCATATCGTAAGGTCTATTAGTGAACCTAAAATGTTATGAAATTTGATTTAACTGAAAGAAACATCAAGATAGCTATTTTAAAGCTCTGTGCATTTGTACCTAAAAATTACAAAGTATAAATAGGATCAGCCTATGGAAATTTAGGCTTCATTTTCTTTTGGCATGGAAGGTGAACATGAAAGTCTTAGGAAAATATGAGGTTTTCTCATTTTCCCACCTCCACATAAATATATTACCCATCGTGTATTGAAATCTAAAGTATGAATCATTTGGAACAGATTGGTGAGATGTGTGGGAATCTTATTATTTTATCTGTTGAAAATGACCAATGAAAATGCTTTAAAACTACATAAGACAAATAGCACATATATTTAAAAATGCATAAAACTAATTATTATAATTTCTTTGTCACATAATATTAGGATCTGACGGTAGGCTATCTTGTTTACGTCTTTCTTTTTTTGTAGTTGAGAGAAGGAGAGGTCAACAAATGGTTGCCCTTAGCATTGCTGAAGTGATCAAGTGTTGTCATGGTCTGCACTGATAGAAATTTAAGTGGACTATTCTGGGTGCTCACCCTGAATCATGGTTAAGCCATTTTATACTGATGAGTGGTTTTTATATAGCAGGGGCTCGGAGTGCAAAACTGCATTGTCTCTCCATTTCTACCTTTGTAAAGTATTTTGATGATTACCTGAAATGGTTAAAAAAAAAGTCTTCTGTGCTCACTTCGACAGCATATATACTAAAATTGGAACAATACAGAGAAGATTAGCATGGCCCCTGTGCAAGGATGACATGCAAATTGGTGAAGCGTTCCATAAAAAAATAAAAAAATAGAAAAAGGGCTTCTATTAATAGATCTGGGAGAATTAAACCAGACTAAAGGATTAGACTGTCTCTTTATCAAATGTACTAGCCATATTCATATATTATTAACATGTATTATTTGTTTATGCAAAAATTACATGTATTCATTGTAGAAAACTGAAAAACCACAAATAAACACCACTAACAAATTACTAGTGGCACCTAGAGAGATGACCACAGTACCTGAATGTGTGTAGCGCAATGCTTAGTCAGAAAGTTAGCTATTGAATAACCTTTCCTCTCTTCTTAAGTGAAGGGTTCATTAGTCTTATGTTTAAGGAAATTAAAAGTTGCCAGGTATGAGCTGCCAGTGAGCAATTCGTAAATCCTCCTGCTGTGCTTGAAAGATCAGTTAGTTCGGCCACTAGACTTATGAATGAGAAGAACGAACGGTAAGATCAACTCTTTCTTGTTTAAGAGCCTTAGAGGAAGAATCACTGAACCCTGAGGGAAAAATAGGGGGAAAGAGAGGGAGTTTAGGTTCTTAAAGCAGTCAGAAGAGCTCTGACCTGGTCATCAGTAAGACTGAATGTAGGCTGGGCACGGTAATCCTACCACTCTCCTAGGCATCAGCCTAGCTCACAGCAACCTCAAACTCTTGGGCTCAAGCGATCCTCCTGCCTTAGCCACATGAGTAGCTGGGACTATAGGTGCACACCACCACTCCAGGCTAATTTTTTCTATTTTTAGTAGAGCAGGTGTCTCACTCTTGCTCAGGCTGGTCTTGAACTCCTGACCTCAAGTGATCCCCCCGCCTTGGCCTCCCAGAGTGCTAGGATTACAGGTGTGAGCCGCTGCACCCAGTCAAGATGTTAAAATTCTAAGAATGGTCAATGAGTGTCATAGAAATCTAGATATTAAGTAGATAAAAGCAGGAAAATAGGAATGAACAAAATACTTGAAGGGAAATAATGATAACAGGTTTATAAACTACATATGAACATGAACTTCCTCATGGCAAAAAGTAGTTCAGAGCTCCGACTGCAGAGAAACATGCAGAGAGTCATGTCCTGTTTGTGGTGATTGATTCTTTGAACCGAGCCTTTCTGCAGACTGCTTGCACTTGCTTTAGGCAAAAACATAGAGACAGAAGAGGGGGAAGAAATGGGGAATGATTTACAAAGCATGTTTATAGATTTTGTAGATTGGCCTCCCCAAAGGAAGGAGTTAATACATGTCAATAAATGATTGCAGCGACTGTACTCTAAGATTAGTGGCGTTTGCTAAATAGCAACTCTTCCTCCTGCTAAAATTTCCTTTACCTCATACAGATGAATCACATTGACTTCCAGAAAATATTACACTTGCTGTAGGCTCAGTTCAATCCTGGTAATTAAATTCGGTGAGCCAAGTAGGGTCAGATTTCATGGAAACATGACAAGAGGGAGAATAAAACTCTAAAAGGACACCGAAAACGTCCTAAACCCCATATCCAATGGATTTTCACAGTCTTCATCCTTCTAAGCTTCAGAGCACCACTTGGCGGTAATAACCTTCCCTTTCACATTTCCTTCTCCATTGCCTTCTGGTGATGTGAAGTCTGACCTGTCCTGACAGGGAAGCAGTATTGATTGAAGAACAGAGGCTTGTGGGTTGTAGTGAAAGTTTGGGGTAATAGTTTATGTATAAGTGCATAGTAGGTTCTCGATAAATTACAGCCAGTAGTATGTTTTATTACCTTTGACTGAACATTTTCCTTCACCCCAGCCTTAAATTTAAGTTCTTTGCTCTCTATTTGTTAAGGAATTACGTTTATTCCTTTGGTTTCGAACATTAGCTCTTTATTGACAGATGGCTGCAAAATGCCACATCTGAACCTCTCTGTAAATGCACAGAATAAGCATTTTTAATGTTTTCTAGGCCTGGGCAGCTGTATAACACACAAAGGGTTCTTCTCCCCAAATCTGTCTGCCTCTAAGAGCCCCGATGTCAACGCACCTCTCCATTTTTGCCAGATGCAGCATCACAGCGATGTGCCTGGGTCTTCTGCCTGTCCCTTCAGCCTTGCACACCCCAGAGCTCTGTGAATACAGGCTGGCATGCCAGTAAATTTCGGCAGGAGCTTAGTTTCCGTTCATGTGGGAGGCCCAGGAGACCATGGAAGTTCCATGATGAGGTCAAGATAACTTTCTGTGATTAGCACAAAAGGGAGAGAGATTGTGTTGACAAGCTTTAGCTGTGGGCCTTTGGGCAGATCCTGTCACTTGTCTGTCTCAGTTCCTTCATTTGTAGGATGGACTTGATCTCGAAAGTTCTCAGTGCTAGGACGCTGAGCTTCTTGAAAGCAATAGGCCTGTAGAGGATGGCAAGTTTCATAATATTCTTTAAGTTTCCAAATGAAGAAAGGTTGTTGAAAGCAGGATAGTGGGAATGGATTGGAGTTCTCAAAAAAGGTCAGATTAAGGGTAAATTTCAATAGTGATAATAAATCTACACCATGTAAGAGCTTGCCATCCCGACAATCTCGTGTACTTGTTACTACTTTTGCTATCGAAATGATTGCTTATTGATCATTTTAATCATAAAAATCTTGCTGATTTTTAATTTTATAGATTATAAAATAAAAACCTTTATTTGTTTTATATTAAGTAAATGTCCAATACATACCCATTGTGAAAGATTCAAACAATAGAAAAAATTAGAAAGTAGTAAAAATCACCCCAAATCCTGGCCACCCAGAAGCAATCATTTTTAAAATTTTGGTTAGTATCCTAATGTATGTGATCATTAGATCAAACTACAAATGCTATCTTGTAACCTGTTTTTTTAAAAACTCTTTAGTATATCATAGATATCTTTCTTTAGTAGTGCCTGTTGATTTAGAATAATCTTTTGTAACAGTTATATTCCATTGCCTGGTGTTTCTATAACATATTACCATTATATGTTTATTTATTCTTTTCAAAGTGTACATTTAAGCTACTTCTAATTTTCGTGGACAGAACCGTGATGAACATCAAGCCAAACCGAAGCTTACAAATATATTTAAATACATTCAGATTGGAAGAGACTTATTTTCTGAGTTAGGTAATTAAGAGATATTCAGTAAATATACTTGGATAATCAGATTGTCTCTGCAATGCCCCAATTCCTGATTTGCAATAGATTAGTGCATTGTGACCGTTATTTTCCTGGAGGGTGGAAACTTATACTTAATCACTGTAGCTAAAAATTAATTTCATGCTATTAGAGATGGGAAGGTAATATATTTTGCTGAAACTATTATAGTTATTTCTAATTAAACCATCACTGATGCACATAATAAAACATGTATTGGCTTCTTATCTCATTTGAATATGAAGGTTTATTGTCATTCATATTAAATGCTCTTCTTTCTTTTTACTTAAGTTAATAATACCTCAGACTTAGGCTGACACCATCTCATCCTTGACTGTGGTTTTGCAAGGTTTGGCTAGAATGAATAGCAACAGAAGTCAAACATGGCTGGGCATAGTGGCTCATGCCTGTAATCCTAGCACTCTGGGAGGCCGAGGCAGGTGGATCACTCAAGGTCAGGAGTTCGAGACCAGCCTCCGAGCAAGAGTGAGACCCCATCTCTACTAAAAAAATAGAAAGAAATTAGTTGGACAACTAAAAAAAAAAAAAAAATATATATATATGTATTTGGCGGGCATGGTGGCACATGACTATAGTCCCAGCTACTCGGGAGGCTGAGGCAGGAGGATTGCTTGAACCCAAGAGTTTGAGGTTGCTGTGAGCTACGCTGATGCCATGGCACTCTAGCCTGGGCAACTCCGTTAGACTCTTTCTAAAAAAAAAAAAAAAAAAAAAAAAAACCTCAAGAAATGAATGAATGAATGAAGTTACTTTCAATTTATGATTTAAATATTGGTAAATATTTGAACCAGTGGAGCCAATTATTTTTACAGTTAAAATAATCTATCTGGGTTACC
>CAUYRT010064685.1:0-16567 GCA_963574885.1 Lepilemur ruficaudatus
TTGCGCCCAGGTGTTTGAGGTTGCTTTGAGGTCGGCTTAAAACACGGCACTCTAGCCTGGGAACCAGCTTGAGACTCAGGCACAAAAAAAAAAAAAAAAAAAAAAAAAAAAAGACAGAATGGAAAGTTGAGGCTGAGGGAACTCTGTGCATACAACAATTTAATGCTCGAGTCTAGCAAACAAACAAAGCCTAAGAGACAGACATACAATTTTGACTCCTCTACAGTTTCTTATTACAGAGAGACTAAAGCTATTAGTAAACATGTTCTATGCCAAATTGACAAGTTATGCTATAAGAAAGCACATGTGTCTATTATAGAAATCATGGTTCATAGGTTTGCCAATCTACAGATTGCTAGTGTGACAGTTCACAATTGCTTGCTTCCTAGAGTTCACTGGAAATGAAATCACTAAGGGTTAAGAATTCTAAGTAATATAGGTAAGCAAAATTACTGGAAATCATAAGGAAAACAATTCTATTAATATTTGTGAGCATACAACGAAGGTAATGTTTGCTTATGATTAAAAAAAGCTATAAGGTATGAGGATGCATTGTTTTGTTAAGGGAAAAAGAGTAGTTATTGTCCTAAAGTAGATTAACTAGTTGTTCCAAAATGAGAAGAGGAAAAATATAGGACAAGAACTGAAAGGATGAGAAAGCTGTAGAAGATCTGTGGAAGACAAATCTTGTGAAAGGAATTTTATGTGTGATCAGGCTGTAGGATTATAAGGGACTTATAAATTTTTCTAGAAATGGAGCATTAATATCAAAAGTTCACAGAACTAGAATTTGGTGTCTCTGTTAAACGATGATGTTTTCTTGGAGTATTGGTCTGCTCTTAATAGCAAATTGTGAAAGGTTTTCCTTTACCTCTTGGGTAACTGGCCGAGGAAACAAAGATTCTGTTTTACCAAGATAATTTCCTATGCTTCATTTTGTCTTCATTAGGTTTTTGATTACTTAAGAAAACTGAGTCTTTTCTATTGAAAGAGATAAAGTTTTTCTACAACTATATAACTTTTTGTATTTGAAGTTTTAAAATTATCACTTTGGTTAAATAAATGACTATTATTTCACAGTGATTTCTCATCTAATTTTTATCAAGTATTTTAAACCTTTGTTGTTTTTGATGAATTTTCCCAAAATCAGATTTTAATTAAGTATTTTTTTTTGACCTCAAATTAAGTTAGAGATTTTCCAGATGGGGACTTGGAACATTTCAAAAGGATATATCTCTTTATAAAAAGAGACATAATAAACTACTTGGACTTATTTGATATATTAAATTATATGAGAAGCATTGTCAAATAATAAGTAACGCTAAACCTTGAGTTATATTTTGATAGATGTGTTATCAATGTGTTTAAGAAATTATATGAAATTAATAGAAATCTAATAGCCCTGGTATAATGCTATTAGTCATAATTCTAGTTTTTACCTTAAAATATTGTATGCAACAGAAATAATGCAATTTCTTTGTCAATTGCATCACTGTTGCAATGAACTCTTATCAGATTTTTAACCATGGCCATTTTAAGTCTTGTCATCCACAGACTGTTAGTTGTTTACTCTGGTACTTTCCTGAGCAACTATGAGGCTAACGTGTTTCATTTTCAAGGAAATTCATGGAAAGGACTCTGGCAAGTACAGGTTTTAATAACTTCAAGGTCATACCGATGGACTGGGTAAGAATTCCACAATTCTAATGAAGAAACTGGTTCAAAAAACTGCTAACCCAACATCAATCAGAACAAAAATTAATTAAGTACCAACGAAATGATCTGGCAGATTTTTATGCTAAGTCAGCCAGTACTGAAATTGTTAATATATGCAATTTGAATGAACTCCGTAGGATTGATCCACATCAAATTATCTATGATAACCCAGTTAATAAACTGTGCTATGCACCTGAATTGGAGAAACAAAATTGTTATTTAAGAGGATATAAATCCGATGTTGAGCATGGATTCAAGGCGAGCATGGATTCAAGGCCAGCCTGGACAGCCATCTGGTCCTTTCTGAGTTCTTAAAGCTTCCATTATTAAAAGCTCTGCAGTCCATGATGTAAGTCATGAAGAGAAAAAATGGTCCAAGTTATGAAAAAGTATTGGTGGAATGCCTGTTCTGGAATTCCCAAAATGATTATAACCAATGTTTGGTTTGTCAAACCCGTAATTCTGGTAAGACAGTAAAAACTTCAGGTGATACATTTCTGGCACCTGCTAGATCATTTGAACACTTCTAGATGGATTTCCTTCAAGTGTCACCTAAAAATGCATGTTTTCTCGTTGTAAGAAGCTTTCCCATGCAGGAAGGGAGATGCTGTAACAGTAGCTAAAGATTATTAGAAAATATATTTTCCTTATAGGGCATTCCTGGGGAAATCTTCACTAATAGAGGTACTCATTTCACTGGACAAGTTGTAAAGCAGTTAAACAAGGTATTCAAATACAATGGCATTAAGCAAAGCTAACTGAATTGATTGGATTGCCTTGATCAGAGGTATTACTGATTATGGTACTAAATCCACTCTCATTAGAAAACAGGTTAACCCCTTATGAAATAATTACTGGCTCTTAATATTAAGGGCAAAAGTAACTGCAGTAATTAACTGCAAAAGTAATTGCAGTTTTAGCATTGTTGAAGTTGGCCGTTTGCTATTGGAATACATTCTTAAATGTGGTTATGTTATATGTCTCTTTAATGTGCGTTTCTCACTATGTGTTTTTTTGCTAATGACTTATTACTTGCTGTTTATATTATATTTATTTTATACCGTGGAAATGATGTTAAGCAAAAAGCAAATTTGGGTGATTTTCTTATTCGAGTTCAAAATGGGTCATAAAGCAGCACTCATAACATGAACAACAAATTTGGCCCAGGAACTGCTAACAAACATACAGTGCAGTGGTGGTTCAAGAAGTTTAGCAAAGAAGACAAGAGCCTTGAAGATGAGGAGCACAGTGGCAGCCATCAGAAGTTGATGAAAACCAGTTGAGAGCAATCATCAAAGCCGATCCTCTTACAACTACAGGAGAAGTTGCCGAAAAATTCAACGTTGAACATTCTGCGGTTGCTCATGGACCATTGTACAGTTGTTCAGCATTTGAAGCAAGTTGGAAAGGTGAAAAAGCTTGATAAGTGGGTTCCTCTGAGCTGACCAAAAATAAAAAACATCATGGTTTTGAAGTGTCTTCTTGTACACAACAATGAACCATTTCTCAATTGGATTGTGATGTGTGACGAAAAGTGGATTTTATTCGACAAGACAACTGGTGACGACCAGCTCAGTGGTTGGACTGAGAAGAAGCTCCAAAGCACTTCCCAAAGCCAAACGTGCACCGAAAAAAGGTCGTGGTCACTGTTTGGTGATCTGCTACTGGTCAGATAGATTACAGCTTTCTGAATCCTGGCGAAACCGTTATATCCGAGCAGCATGTTCAGCAGATCGATGAGAAGCACCGAAAACTGCAACAGCTGCGGCCAGCGCTGGTCACCAGAAAGGGCCCAATTCTTCTCCACGACAACACCCGACCATACATCGTACAAGCAACGCTCCAAAAGTTGAACAAATTGGGCTATGAAGTTTTGCCTCATCTGCTGTATTCACTTGACCTCTTGCCAACCAACTACCACTTCTTCAAACATCTCCACAATTTTTTGCAGGGAGAACTTTTTCACAACCAGCAGGATGCAGAAAATGCTTTCCAAGAGTTCGTCGAATCTTGAAGCATAGATGTGTACACTACAGGAATCAACAAACTTATTTAGCCTTGGCAAAAATGTGTTGATTGTAATGGTTCCTATTTTGATTAATAAAGATGTGTTTGAGCCTAGTTATAATGATTTAAAATTCATGGTCCAAAACTGCAATTACTTTTGCACCAGCGTAATAATAAAATCTCTCACTCTTATAAATTCTGACATGACTCAATAATGCCGGGTATTAATGCATTATGCCAAAGCATATTTTTACCAGGTAAGAAAAGCCCTTCATGGCCAGGCACAGTGGCTCACGCCTCTAATTTTAGCACTCTGGGAGGCAGAGGTGGGAGAATTTCTTGAGCTCAGGAGTTCAAGGCCAGCCTGAGCAAGAGCAAGACCCTGTCTCTACAAAATAATAGAAAAATTAGCTGGGTGCAGTGGTGCATGCCTGTAGCCCCAGCTACTTGGGAGGCTGAGAGAGAAGGATCGCTTGAGTCCAGAAGTTTGAAGTTGCAGTGAGCTGTGATGATGCCACTGCACTCTAGCCAGGGTGACAGAGCGAGACTCTGGCTCAAAAAAAAAAGGAAAAGCCCTTCATGACCCGCTAACTGATGACAAACAGACCTTTCGTGATTTAGAACCTGGAGATTGGGTATTTTAGAAATGGCACTATGGAAACACTGCCCTTGAACTCTGTCAAAAGGGACCATACCAAGTTTTTCTTTGTGGCAGAACTTCAGGGCCTTGAGTCTGGTATCCATCTCTCTCAATCTCTCAACTCAGAAGGGCCTCTGCAGACTCCTGGAACTGTAAGTCTATTATAGGTCTTAAAGTAAAGCTGACCAGGGGTGATTTCCCCAGAAGCAGATGGTATCCTAGACATGAACTGCTTTGCCAAGGTCACAGATCGAAATTTCTCTGCCATTAAAAAAGCCTTATTTTTTCTGTTCCCCCCGCCCCCATTTCCTGCTGGCCTAATCCCTCCCCTTTCCTTACAGGAAAATCCATGAGACCATAACATGTGGTTGGCTTCTGCAAAAGCTTATCCTCTATAAAGAAATCAGTGCAATTGTTGGGTTTTTGAGCTAAGGGGACAATTCCACTTATTCCAATGCTTCTCTATGTTTCCAATGAGAGTCAGCCTGAAACCCCAAAGGAAAAGTGGAAAGCAATCCTTCAAGTTCTAGACATCACTGCTACTTGTTGTCCTATGCTTACTGTAAATAGTATCCCAAACTTCCCAATTAATAACTTTATTGCTACCAAACAAAGAAAATCTATTTAAGGGATGCCTGCAGAAGGTATATTGTGCTTCCAGGCATCATAGACTCAAGACCAATGTGAGTATGAGTAATTGCTTGTATATTGTCACTGGATTAAATCTAGAAGTTCCTTTTCCACTAAATGTGGTTATGCGCCCTTACAGTATACTATAAAGGGACCACAAAATAGTAAGTTTCTCACTGTATCATGTTGAGGAGTTATGCAGACTTATGGGCAAATTTAACTGACTTTGGCTCAAATGCCACTAGGTGGCCCTCTTTTCTAGACTCTGAGAGCCTATATTGGGTCTGTGGAGGATTTTTTTTTTTTAACCTCTGCTTTGCCTCTGTGTTGGTTCTGATTTTGCTATTTGGCCTGACTCATGCCTGACTTCCTAAGAGCTTCCCTGCAAGTTGCCATAATACTTTCCATAATCAAGGCCAAAGCAGTCAATAACCAAGATTAGTACCAATCTTGAAATAGATGAAGATAAATTAGTTTCCACCGAGGAAAGGTTAGGCTCCTGGGGCTCACACTCGGCAGTAGTGGGGTCCAGTTGTATGGGATTTGAAGCTAATCTGAAAAATGGGGACACTATTGGATTTTGTAGCCAATCAGACCTCCCAAAATTTCAGACGGTAGAAGCGACTCTCCAAAAGGTGGATGCAAACAGTAGTGTTCACCAAAAACATTTAATGGAAAATCATGTAGCTTTAGAGCTCCTCTTTGCCTGTGTCAGGGGCTTGTGTATGGCACTGAACAACACTGAATACTGTACTTATCTTTCTGCTGATTTTACTACCAAAGAAAGTTTAATTTAAAAGGTGGCTGACACTAGGCTCTGCCACCAGATACATCAAGGATATTTCTCAGGGAAAGGAGCACATGATGTGTTTATAGGTGAAGGAAACAGTTGGTTTGTAGGCATCCTGAATGGTGGATGTCAACAATGGCTATTGCAAGGTTTTTTAACCTTTGTATTTCTTTATTTTTTTGGTGGGTCTTCAGATTAATATGACTTGTGTCACCCAGCTAACTACAAAAATAGATACCTCTCTAAATCATGCCATTTTACAGATAACCGTGGTCCTCAATTGCCTTGATGCTTCAACCATAGACTGTGACAAAAAGGACTTGAATACTGTTGCGGTTGCAGTGAGCTACAGTCATTTCTTGAACTTGAAATTGATTGACTTTGATCAGTTTGGTGCGTGGAGACGCCTGTTAAGGAGCGTACTTCAGTTTCTCGGTATTATAGTCCTGACAGTCATCACAACAGTTTCCCTGATGTGTCGTATAACCTTAAGAGTCTTAAATGCTCTCATGCAGTCATCCTTCGTACATCGATTTGCCTCATTATTGTTAGAATAGCAAAAACATGAAGGAAGCATAAGGAATCATTCAATTAATTTGACATTGTGAATTGCGAACTTCATGCTGCATTGTGACACGGTGGAGAAGTGGAAAGTGGGCTTGTGCAAAAGGGAGAGGACAAAGTGGTCTCACCTGCTTTGTGACAATCTGCTCTCGTGAGAACTCAGTTCCACAAAAACTGCATTAATCCCTTCATGAGGGCGGATCCCTCCTAACACTGCCGCAGTGAGGAATAAAGGTTTCAACACGTGGACTTTTGGGGGACATACTCAAACCATCGTGTGTTATCTCCTTATTTTCCTCAATAGAACCCTTGCATGCTGAGTCTCATTTTCACATCTCCTCTGGATTAAGTAGAGTCTAATTTTAGGAGCCTTTTTCTTAGCTTCGTTGATCCATGGCCTGGTCACAGGGCACAGTGAACAAGAAAGTGAGTTCTGTTTAGTGTCAACACATTCTCCCTCCTGGCAAACAGCCAGAAGTTGTGGGCCAGCAACAGTATCTTCCAGGGTGGAAGACTGATTGTAAGGAAGAGTCTTCCTTTTTCATGCTTATTGTGATGTGGATTCTGGATGCTTATTGGGTTATGCTTTTAAAATCTTTATTATTTGAAATTTTTGTTTGAAAGTTTATTACACCTCATGGTCCTCATATTTTGTTTTAAAAAATCTTTATTCTTCTGTAAAGAACAAATGTGACATATTTGGCTTTTGATAGGAAAAAACAAGGAACTGTAATATAAAGAAGAATAGTTAAAATGAATGGTTAGTGAAAGGGACCATCACAAGGGAGTGAGTCTCAGTCCATTTTGTATTTGTAACAGAATACCTGAGACTGCATAATTTATAATGAACAGACATTTATTTGGCTCGTGATTGTAGAGGCTGGAAGTTCAAGATCAGGGGCTGGCATCTGGTGAGGGTCTTCTTGCTGCTTCATCCCATGGCAAAGGCAAAGGTGGAAGGGAAAAGAGCGTGCAAGAGCAAGAAGAAACTGAACTTGCTTTTACAATAAACCCACTGCTGAGATAATGGAATTAATCCTTCCATGACGGTAGAGGCCTCATTACCTAATCACCTCTCATTAGGCCCCACCTTTCGGCACTGTTGCAAGATTCCAACCCATGAACTCTGGGGGACACATTCAATCCATAATAGGTAGTAACCAGTTAACATCCTTTACAGGAGAAAATCAAACATTGTCAACTATAGCATGAAGCACCGAGGCTGAACACAAGGAAGAATTTGGTCCTGAGAGATGGGAAATACCATGGACTAATCTCTGATAGCTGATTTTTTTTGAGAGACCTTGAACTAATGGTTCCTAAATTTCATATACACATGAATCTTCTGGGGATCTTATCAAAACTGCAGATTTCAGCAGAGATTCCTATTCAATAGGTCTGAATTATTACTGTTATATTGATCTTCAGAAATCTGCATTTCTATAAGCTCTCTGAGTTATTCTGGTGTAGGTGGTCTGTGGCTAATATTTTGGCCATTACATTACTGCTACTCTAGATGGTTTGCCTGGGATAGCTTCATGTTTAGGATGTATGGAGGCAGAAGGATAGACTGAATGTCTTCCTTAACCCTTGAGTCAAACTCAGTGGCAAGGTTCTCTAGAAATGAACTATTTATGTTTTTCAAAAGATACCAGAATATTTGAAAGAATTTCAAGAGTTTTCTAAAATTTTTCAGAATATAAATTGAATAATAATTTTGTGCAAATAGAGCTATTTTTCCACACCAATTTAGCATTAACCTGACAAACGTTTTCAATCTCTTCCACTGTATAAGTAGGATCATAACCATAGCTACCTCAGTGGGTAGTGGTGATGATGAAATGAGGCAAGTTATGCAAAACAATTAGGACAATGCCTTGCACATTATAAAGTAGGAATTGTCAAACTTTTTCTATAAAGAGGCAGATAGTAAATATTTTGGGTTTTATGGGCCATGGTTTCTGTTGCAACTACTCAATTCTACCATTGTAGCTGGAAAGCAGCCTCAGACAAGAAACAAAAGGGTGTGGCTGTGTTCCAATAAAACTTAATTTACAAAAACAGCTGTTGGGCTGGATTTGGCCCACTTTAGGGTAAGTTTGCTGACACTATAAAGGCTTGATAAATTTCATTATTATTAGTAATATAATGGCTTGAAAATAATCTTTAATAATTAGCAAAAGAATCAGTTTTTAATCAAGAACTAAGTATATATATCATTAGCAATTTTTAAAAAGAGATTTGCCTACAAGAGCAATGTAGAAAAAATCTTGCATATAAACGCTGGTGTAATGTCACTGAACTTTAAAGAACAAGCTTCCACTACAGATATTGCCATTCCATTGTTCTAGGCCCTTGAGGGAGAAATGTAGGCCAAAATTAAGAACAGTGTCCACAAAGCCTTGGGAGAAATAAGAGAAGAAATTTGCTAAAATCGTTAACATCTCTGACCTTCGTCTCCTCTTTGAAGGCCTTGGTCTGAACTCATGACATAGCTTATCACCTAAAACACAGTTCACGGCAAGAGCAGCCGTAATGAATGTTCCATAAACAGATGTTTATCTAATGTTGCTCAATGTCTGTTGACATTGAATAGCTTGTATTTGTTTCAGACTTGAGATCTAAGAAAATATTTGTCTTTCCTAACAGACTTCTATACTTCATTTTATCAGATGACAAAGGTCACACATTTTTAGCTTGTTGCCTTGGTTATCCATAAGATTGGAACTAGACGCACTACTTAATAATTACAACGCTTTTCATGTACTTGCAAGATATTGTTTTCTTCCTAGATTCTTGTTTTTCCCAAATGTCAATGATCACCTCAAATGTTATTGCATAGGTATCTTTCATTATAATATTCTTTAAATGATTTTTACATTTAGCTGAAATATAAACCAAAAATTATAAATAAGAGTAATTGGATCATATTTGCAAGGAGAATGCTATTTTATGTGTAAAGGTCCTCCGAAAGTAACACATATATGAATATAAACAAAATAAACTATTAATAAGTATTTTATTAATAACGGAGGTTTTTATAAATAAGTATATTATGGGGCAAGGTTACAATCTTCAGTTCCAGAGTTCAATAAACCTGGGTTCCAATTCCAGTTGCATCACAAGACCAGCTGTGTGGTCTTGGACATGTTACCCAATTTCTCTGAATCTCAGTTTCATTATCTATAAAATGGGTATAATAGCCATACTCATCTCCCAGAATTATTATGAGAATTAAATGAAATAATATATATGATGTGCACATGGCACAATGTCTGGCCTATGATAAGCATTAAATATATATCATTTATGAGCTATCTGTTATTATTTTTTATTTTTCCAGCAGTGTTTCTGCCAAAATATAGGGAATGTGACTATTTGCTTAGCTTTTAGTATGAGGCCCTAAAAGTCTGAGCAATGCTGCTGCTTTCTAAGTCTATCCTCTCATTTTTTCTCCAGTAGTTTCAAATGATTTCCCACCAAACAAACAGAGCATGACCTAGCACCTGAGAACTTTGTTATGAAATGTAGTTTGGATAGGAAGGCCATCAAGAAGTTTGCATAGGAGTTTTAAATACCCACAATTTGAACTGTCCAATAATTTAAACAATGGGGCTTCGTTTTCATTCTGTGTGATGCTACTATTTTTCTACAGAACTCCCCTCTGTCAGGGCCGGCAGCTCCATCCACCTGGGCCAATGTGATTTTATCACACTTTTTGAAAAATCTGTTGAACTGAGGTAAGAGTGGAATGGCAAAGAAATTTCACAACTCCATTTTGGTTTTAAACAGAGACCTAATGCTGCTAATCTCCACAATTGTCCCCTCTATTTGCTTTTCCTAACTCTAAAAATCTATATTTAGAATATAGATTTAATATGTTTTCTTTTAGTCTTTCTTTTTCTTTTAAGAAGTACTGACTGACAAGATAATAAAGCCAAAAACATTCTGATAACAGATTAGAACTACTGAAGTCGGAAAAAAAGGGCCACAACAACAGCAAGGATCCCCAGGATTTTCAACAGGAAAGAAACTGGGAAATGAGATGAAACCTTCAGAGTGCGAGTCTTCAAAGGCTTCAGTATCCTTTGCTTCTGGGTGAGGATGGCATCCCTGGCTCCTTCCCATCGTCCCGGCCCAACCAGGCGATACTGATAGGAGTTGCAAGGTCCGAAATAGAGTTTCACAGCCAGTTTAAGGTCTGTTAACAAGAGAGCACCAAAGGATGGCTTCGCACCTATCTCTAAGGCGAGCTCGTCCAAATAGTCGACATAATTGGTCTGCAATATCTGGCTCTGGCTTTCTCCAAACCTTAATGAAGAAAGTAAAAAGCGAAGATTCACAAAATGTTTTAAGTTATGTAAGAATATTAGGCATTCAATAGCTGTTGAAAGAATGAAGGAATGGGTTTTGAATGAATCTCTGGTGGTAAGTGTGAGTTTACCCCATCAAGAGACCCATATCTCAGATTGAGAATAGATCATAAAATAGCCATGAATTCATGGAAGCTCTAGCACTATGACAAGGTTGATAGCCCTGATTATTATTTGGTAGTTATTGAACAGCTACAAGTACATACACCAGGCATGTATGTACTAGTCCCGATTGCTGCAAAGACTCATGGGATAACACATATGAAAGCATAGCTGGGTGTCTTGCCCAGAGGTGATGCTTAATGTTTGCGTTTTAAATTACTAAACCACCTGGCAGTGTGGGCAGCGTATAGTGTAGTAGATGCTCAATAAGTATTAGATAAATTAGAATTTGGACATGAGATAACTCCTTACAACTGATATAAGGCCCCCAAGCCAACTTTCCAAGGGTGCTTGATCACTGTTGAACCCCATTCCACCTCATCATAAAGTACAAATCCTTGAACCTTCACACCCACCTCTGCCTAATTTATTTTGACTTTCCAAAGATATTTAAGCTACTGTCACCACTACTGCTCTCATCCCATTTCCCTCTCTAACCACAGAGAGTGGGAGGCCAGAGAAGATACAGAATCTGACATGGGCATTGCATAAAACTGAAATAAAATTAAATGAAGAAAAAAAATTCTTATTTGGTACAATTCCTGTCTTTAAATAGTTGGCTCTTAAACTAGTATGTGTAAGAATCACCAAAGAAGAAAGTAAAAATGCAAACTTTCAGTCTCATCCACAGAGTTTCTGATTCACTTAGTCTGGGCTGTAGCCCAGGACTTTGCATTTTTATTAGGCACCTACGTGGTTCTTGTAACTACTTAGATCCCTGTACTTCAAGAAAGACTGCTCTATGTAAAGAATTTTTTTAAAAAGCATTCTTACAGGTCAATTCTTTTTTCGTTCCTCTTGATAACGTCCGCCACCATTGTCCTCTCTGAGGGCAAGCTGCACAAACCTAAGAAATAAAAGGTTGGTTTGAGTAGTAAATTTGATGCAATGTCGTTGCTTTATCTAGTAGTTGATTCTAAAATTGAACTTTGGCCATTTCACTGTGTTGTACTAGCCAGGGCTGCTGTGTTGTTGAGCTCCAGAGGGTGGCGCTCCCACAGCGTTCTGTGTGACACTGCCGGGGAGCAGAGTCCACAGCATGGACTGACTACAAGGTAGACAGGGCTGAGAGGGGATCCTGGAAGCCACGCTTAGGGGTTTGGGCTCTATCTTGAAAGTGATAGGAAACTGTGGGAGAGTGTCCTTCACGAGGTGACAAGCTCAGACTTGCCTTTTGGAAAGATCTGTCAGGCTGCTGAATTTGAAAATGAACTTCAGGAAAGCAAGCCTAAAGTTAGGGAGACCAGTTAGGAGGCTGTTGAAGTAAACCCAATGAGAGATGAGAGCGGCCTAAACTATGGCAGGGCAGTGGAAATAGAGAAAGTACCTTGATGCAAGAGTTAGTATTGTATGTTGATGATTCCATCCCCTGTCCACAAGTGTTCCCCAAGCTTCAGATGTGTTGAAAAACATCCAGCCCCTTGCATATGGCTAGTCATTAGACAGCTCCAAGTCAAGTAGTCCACACTGAGCTCCTCACTGAAGCCCTCCTGTCTACACTCACGTCTTCTGCACACTCCTTCTCCATTCACAGCACTATTGTCCTGGTTTTCAATGCCAGAAATTTGCAAGTCCTCCTTGATTCATCTCTTTCTCTCATTTTCCCACATTGAGCAAATCATGATGTCCCACTGATTTTAACCTTAACTACTTCTCACATGTATGCCCTCTTTTCTACCTTGTCTCTCTGCCTTGGCCCAGGTTGCATGATATTTAAGCATAGACTATTGCAGATGCCTTCTCTCTGGTCTGAGCATCCAATCTCTCCCCCCACTTTCAAATCTATATTTCACACTACTGCTGAAAAATCTACCCAAAGTATAAATCTGATTATTCCTGCTCCTTGTTTATAACCCTTTATTGGAGCCTTTGGCTGAAGAGCTTTTGAAAATGCAGATTCCAGGTCCTTAGGCCAGACTTAATCAGGATCCCTAAAGGTCCACCAGATGATTTTTGTATGTGGCGAGATTTAGTAAAAGCTGATCTACATTTTATAATCCAAGCTCCTTAGCACGTCTTATAAAGTTCCTGTGTCCTGTCCCCTTCTTCTCTAAGGGTTGTTTCTCGTCCCTCTCCACCTCATACATTGTGCTCCAGGAATGTCAATAGCTTATAACTCTGCAAACGCAGCATGCCTCTGTGCTTTACTCAGCTCATCCCCTTTTCTGCATCTGAGACACGCAGTCATCCAGGGAGTTTTCCTTGACCATGTGCCCTCCTCACCCTGCCCTGCTGCATGCCATTTCTCTTCTTCTCAGAGCACTCTAGGCATTACGCTATCAAAACATTTGCCCTATTTTCTTAAAATGATCTGTTTAAATTTTTCTCTGTCCCACCAAGTCCCAGCACAGGGCTGGGTATTCAATGAGTTTGTGTTGAACAGAGCTGAGCCCTGAAGCAGGGAGATAACAGCCTCCTGAGGAGGATGAAGTGCTATACAGATGCTCAGGGAGAAACTTCTCAATAATTTTATAACTTGTAAGGATTTGTGAGGTTGAGCTGTTCAGGTATTAAGAGTTAATTTGGATTTAAGTACGGATGAGGCCCTGGATCTCTTGATTTGCCCATATTCTGAGGAATTTATAAATACCATCTAGGTAAAACCAGAAGCCATAGATGTTTTCCTTCTTAAACTTTCATGTCAAGATTCAAAGAAAGGTTAACAGGTACTGAAAATTATGCTAGTTGAAATTCTCTGAACTGTCTATTTTTTTTTTTTTTTGAGACACAGTCTTGTTCTGTTGTCCTGGGCTAGAGTGCCATGGCATCATTGTAGCTTGTAGCAAACTCAAAGTCCTGGGCTCAAGTGATCCTTCTGCTTCAGCCTCCCAAGTAGCTGGGACTACAAGTGCAAGCCACCACACCTGGCTAATTTTTTCTATTTTTGGTAGAGACGGGGTCTCGCTTTTGCTCAGGCTGGTCTCGAACTCCTGACCTCAGGTGATCCTGCTGCCTCGGCCTTTCAGAGTGCTAGGATTACAGGCATGAGCCACCATACCTGGCCTGAACTGTCTAATATTTTAAAGGGATGACTGCAGGAACTTATTATAAATTCCTGTGGTTATTATTCTTTGAATTCTCCACCAAAATTTTAGAATGTTAATCTTCTGAGAGCAACCAAAGTTGTCAAACTTCTTAGCAGCATTCTCATCTAAAGCAAACTTCTTATCAATATTGAGCAAACTTCACCACATCTGAAACCTTTAGTCATGCACCTGCCCATTCACTTACCTTTGAAAACTCTTGTCACCCAACGAGCTTGAAGTTCGACAGTTGGGAAAATGGAACCTAGGGGCTGGATGAGACCAATGCATGCAAGGGTTGACTTCTCCAGATGAGGCGGGAAGATGCATTTATATAGTGAGACCATATTATTCTCTACTTTGACAAGTGATTCTTCAAGGAAGGGAAAAGAGAAAGTATATCCCGTTGCAAAGACAATGACATCAATGTCTTTCTCCACTGTTTCATCCTCAAAGACGGCGGAAGTTTCTGTGAGCTCTTTCACTCTCGGTTTCACCTTGATGGCTCCGTAGAGTAGACGACTTGGAAGATCATCATTTAATACAGGTTCTTTCATAAGGTACCTGAAACACACAGAAAAAAAAGCACTCAGAAGGATCATTTACTTGAATCCTCTTAATGTTTTCGGGGGGTGGCTCTGAAAATAAAAGGATTTATCAAATATTCATAACCCTCTAAATTGACTAGTTGGCCTGCCCCAGCCCTTATTTTCCTACTTAATTCTCATATCACAAATATCTCCCCTCAATAAATAAGGGTAAACATGTAGGTGATGTGTGTAAGAGACATTTCAGAGAAGGAAGTATCCACAAGGGCTTAGACAAAATGCCTGTGCTTGGGGTCAATCTTTGAGTATTCTGGTGATTATTAGACCATTTCTATTTCTACCATTTTTTATATTATCTAGCTTCAATTATTTTTGCTGTTTTATTTAACCCCTATCTGACAATAAGCAAGAAAGAAAATATTTGTTAAGTTTCCACTAGTTTTAAAGCCTATTAAGGAATCAATGTGAAAATTAATGTATAAAATTAGGTTTGGTGACATTTGTTAATCCCAAATATCTGTGGAGTCTCTGTTTGTGATATCATGGATTTGGCACAGCGTCTGCTTGTATTTCTGGAGTTTCTTTTTTTGTAGATTTGAGAACATTTTCTTTTTCTTTTCTTTTTTTAAAATAAAACAATAGATGACACACGTATCAGACCTCAGAATACAGCAGTCACATGGCATTTGTTAAAAGAAACAATATTAGTGATGTATAACTTTGAGACCCACAGAGATTTGTCTTTTGGCAAAGAGAAAGGAAAATGTTCTTAAAGGCTTCCCATAAGAACCTTCAAGGTATAGAGTTAAAAGAACAATAGTTATTAGATGGAGAATTACATGTTTCCCCTTCCATTCCTCTGAAAGGTCAGTCATAGTCCCTTGAAGGAGCTTTCTCCAATGTTGGGCAGCTCTGGGCTTAGAAAGTTCTTTCTTAGCTCTGCTTTCTGGAGTAGCTTATAACGCTTCTGATTCATCTTTGTAAGTATTTTTTAAAAGGTATACAAATTTGGAATTCAAGATCCAGTATGATACTCATACTGTTAGGTTGCAGTTTGAACTGTCTTGTTAGCAATTTGGACCCTTGTAAAGAGAGCCACCTTCAGACAACTTTGCTTATCAAAGAGTATACCATACAAAACAAAATAACTCTACTTGTTTTGAGGCTCAAGACCATAATTTTCATGGTTGAACCACTTATTCCTCTGTTGTTCCATCATCCATTTTAGAACTGTTCGTGGCAGGACGTTTCGGAGCATAGAATTAAATCGGGTGTGAAACACCATGTCCCAGGGATAGCCATCTTCAGAGATGCGACTCATAACCCAGGAACCATGCCTGGTGCTGATAAAAACCTGGTAAGCAAAAAGGAATGCAGTTTAAATTAGGGCATTGTTCCCTTTGTGGGTGATGTACCACGCATGTGGCCCCAGAATTTACTGAGGTTCTATTTTAAAGATGATTGATCTCAAAGTGAAGTACCTCCTAAAAAGGCTGTACCCAGTGACATTTACACTGACAAGTTTCTTTTATAGTGCAGGTGAAAGATTATAACCCTTGGGAATGTATGATTATAGCCTCATGACTATGTAAGCATAAATGTATGCATCTGTATAATCCTGGAGGGAGAATATCAAGGGAAGTCACCTTCCTTCCATACTTAAAAGAACTTTGTTATATATTTTAAAAGTTGAAGCTGGGCACGGTGGCTCATGCCTGTAATCCTAGTTCTCTGGGAGGCTGAGGCGGAAGGATTGCTCAAGGTCAGGAGTTCGAGACCAGCCTGAGCAAGAGCGAGACCCCGTCTCTACTATAAATAGAAAGAAATTATCTGGACAACTAAAAAAATATATATAAAAAATTAGCCAGGCATGGTGGCACATGCCTGTAGTCCCAGCTACTCGGGAGGCTGAGGCAGAAGGATTGCTTGAGCCCAGGAGTTTGAGGTTGCTGTGACTTAGGCTGACGCCACGGCACTCTAGCCTGGCAACGGAGTGAGACTCTATCTCAAAAAAAAAAAAGGTGAAAACTCTGACTTTATATTGTGATTCCCTTTCTCTTAAAGTGCACATCTATGTTCCCTTTCAGATGTATTCTTTACCTTGTTTACTAAGA
>CAUYRT010064686.1:0-12538 GCA_963574885.1 Lepilemur ruficaudatus
AAAAAAAAAAAAAAAAGTAGAATGGATAAGGTGGGGTATATTCATACAATGGCATTCCATATAGCAACAAGAATGAATCAATATTTGCAACATGCAACAACCTGGAAGACTCTCACAAAGGTTGAGCAAAAGGGAAAAGGAGTGTCTAGCATCTGATTGAATATACATACAATTGAAAAGCAGGAAAAACTAGTCCATGGTGATGCATATCAGAATACTAGTTAGTTGGTGGATAGTGATTAAAAGGCACTGAAGAGGGGCTTCTGAGGGGCTGGTAATGTTCTATTTCCTGATCTGGGTGTGGATTGAATGTGTGAGTTCATCTGTGAAAATTTATCAGGTTGTACATTTAAGATGTATGCAATTTTCTATACATATCTTAAACTGTAATTTAAAAGTCTACTTTTTTTCTTGTTCAAATTATTATTTTTTTTAATTTTTATTTCAGGATATTGTGAGGGTACAAACATTTTGGTTACATTTTATATCATTGCCTCTCCCTAGCGGGGGTTAGAGGCCTGCCCTTCCCCCCCCCACAATGCATACCGTGTCCTATAGTTGTGAGTTTACCCCCCCCAGCCCCCAGCCCTGGAAAACATTACTACCATGTGAGCACCATAGTGTTACTCAGTCAGTATCAATTTGATGGCGAGTACGTGTGGAGCCCATTCTTCCAATCCTGTGTTATCTCACTTCGGATAATGGGCTCAAGCTCAATCCAGGAAAATATAAGAGATGCTAGATCACTGCCGTTTCTTATAATTGAGTAATATTCCATTGTATACATACACCAAATTTTAATAATCCACTCATGAACTAACGGGCACTTAGGTTGCTTCCACATCCTTGCAATAGTGAATTGTGCTGCCATAAACATTCAGGAGCAGATGTCTTTATTATAGAATGACTTTTGTTCTTTTGAGTAGATGCCTAATAGTGCTATCGCTGGATCGAATGGTATTTCTATTTTCAGCTCTCTGAGGTATCTCCAAATTCTTTTCCACAGAGGTTGCACTAATTTGCAGTCCCACTAAAAGTGTAAGAGTGTTCCTGTCTCTTCACATCCTCACCAGCATTTGTTGTTTTGGGATTTTCTGATAGATGCCAATCTTACTGGGGTTAGGTGATATCTCATTGTGGTTTTGATTTGTATTTCTCTAATGATTAGAGATGTTGAGCATTTTTTTATACATTTGCTGGCCATTATTTTGTCTTCTTTTGAGAAATTTCTGTTCATCTCCATTGCCCATTTATTGATGGGGCTGTTTGATTTTTTCTTGCTAATTTTTTTAAGTTCTAGATAGATCCTTGTTATCAGCCCTTTATCGGATGTGTAGAGAGCAAATATTTTCTCCCATTCTGTAGGCTATTTGCTCTAATGATAGTTTCCTTGGCTGTGCAAAAGCTTCTGAATTTGATCAGATCCCAGTTATTTATTTTTGTTGCTTCAGTGATTGTTTTGGGGGTCTTTCTCAAAAATTTTTTGCCTAGGCTGATGTCTGAAAGGATCTTTCCAACATCTTCTTCTAGAATTCTTAAGGTTTCGTGCCTTAGGTTTAATTCTGTTATACATCTTAAATGGATTTTTGTGAGAGGTGAGAGGTAAGGATCCAGTTTCATTCTTCTGCATGTAGCTAACCAGTTTTCCCAGAACCATTTATTGAAAAGAAATTTAAAAGTCTACTTTTAAAAGAATCTTTAAGGAAATATAAGAAATATAAGTGACTGAACAGGAAAAGCTAAAATGGGCAGGTACCAGCCTGCAAATATTAATATTTACACTGCATGGGGCGTGGGAGCAAAAAGCTATTGCTTTTTAACTAGGCTAGTCTCTGCCAGGACAAGTAGCAAGCCATAAAGAACACCATGTGCCCATGGAAAATAGTCAATGATGCCTTTTTTTTTATTTTTATTTTTTTTAGCTTGAAGGCATTTTGAGCTGATGTCAAAGCATTTATTTCAGGGTCCGTTTGATGAAAAGAATTTGCTTTTTGAGTCCAACTAATGAAGAGTGGGCAGGATTCTCAGCTCCTAACATTTATCTGTGTAATAATTTGCCTATCTTTATGTCTTACTTCCAAGTGTAATTAGCTCAACCCAGCCAACTCCCAACTAGAAGGCTGTTTAACATAATGATTAAAGCTGTGGAGTATGACAGTGCTGGATTGAACACCCAATTGGCTGCCACTTACTAGCTTTGTGACCTTAGGCAAGTTTTAAAACTTCTCCCAGTTTCAATTTCCTCATTTATAAAATGGAGTTATCACAGTATCTACCTCATATAGGTAGGTGAAGGTCAAATAAAATCAAACCATTCAATCTATGTGGCACATTCAAAAGAAATTAACTCCTGTATTTTCTTAACACTTTTTTTCATAATCAGCCTAGTTTCCATCCCTAACTAGTCTCTCACACTATCTTTTTCCACCTCACTAAACTGGTATGTAGTGAAAGAATATCAATTAGCTTATATTAATAAAAAAGATAAATACGAAAATATATCCATCTGGGGGTGGGGAGGAGACATAAAGCACATCCCAATCATAATGAGAAAGATTTCACAGTTAGCCCCGTTTGAAGGTTCACATACGCTCACTCCACCGCAGTTTCCCTTGCAGGATGCACAGCACCTTGACTCTACCCTTTTCCTCAAGTCTTAGTAACAACATCCAAGGAAACAGGGAGAAGCTCAGGGATCTGGAGAGGCTGTCCTGGCAGGGCTGGGACTAGAGTGAGGCAAGTGAGGCACTCACCTTGGTGCAGAATTTAAAAGATTGCCAAAAATTTGGTAATCAAGATAGATATTTTAATGGAATATTTTAAAAAATCAAAATTAATGCCAACAAATCTGTGATGAAAATATATCACAATTCTAAATAAAGACAGGCAATGAACACTGTCCCAATTTCAGCATTATACAGTGTATCTACGTAACAAAAACACTTGCATAGTTGGTCCTATCTTTTTTATGAATACTTTCTTTATATCCTTAAGATAATTCTTTATGTACAATTTGATATCAATTGAGGAGTAAAATGAAAATGAACAAAAGGTCCGGCGGCAGTGGCTCCTGCTTGTAATCCTAGGACTTTGGGAGGCCAAGGCGGGAGGATCACTTGAGCCCAGGGGTTTGAGGTTGCAGTGAGCTATGATAATGCCACTGCACTTAGCCCCAGCAACAGAAAAAGCCAAAAAAAAAAAAAAAAAAAAAGGAAACAAAAAAGTCAAAAATAAAGGTGAATAAAACTGATAATAAAAACATTTTAGTATGTTCAAGCCTTTTTTAGTTAAGATTCTTATTTGCAAACAATAGACACTGATTATGGAAAAAATAGTGTGTCATTTTTAGAATATCCAGAAATGCTGAGAACAAAGCTCAAAATGACACCATAGAACTTGTCTGGCAAAGATACCAGGGCTGCTGCCAGTGGGCTCAGCCATCACAGCCTATAACCTCCTACACTACTGGCCCTGGATACTAGATCCCATAGCTAGAAGTGCTACCCTGCTGCCTCTGGTAGCTGCATACAGCTGCTGCTGTGGCTGCTACCCATTTCCAGAATGTATTGTGTGCAATCTCAGTTTCTTTGCATCACTACCTTCTCATTCCAAGACAGAGGTTGTACCTAGCTGCAGGCAAAGCTAAGAAAACAAGTGCTGTGGTTTGACAGTATCCCCCAAAGTTCATATGTTGGAAACTAAATTCCCATTGCAACAGTGTTGAGAGGTGGGATCTTTAAGAGGTGATTAGGTCATGAGGGCAGCCCTCATGAATGGATTAATGCCATTTTCAAGGGAGTAGTTTCCTGATAAAAGGGTGAGTTTGGCCCCCTTCTTTGTCTTGCTCTCGAGCTCACTCTCTTGCCCTTCTGCCTTCTGCCATGCAGCACAAACTCTCTCAACCGTCTGCTCTTCGACTTCCCTGTCTCCAGAACTGTGAGCCAAATAAACTTCCATTGTTTATAAATTACCCAGTCTGAAGTATTTTGTTATAGGAGCACAAAACAGAGTAAGACAACAAATATCTGGGATCCACGGGTTCTATAATGGGAGGCAGGCCCTGCAGCCAGTGGAGATTCTCCCAAACATAAGGAAGGAAATTGGATGCTAAACAACTATAAAGAGAGACAAATATCCACCACAGTCTACCTCTTTGGCTTCCCAAAATTAACATATACTTTTCTTCCCACACCTAACACTTCTTTTAAAACAATAATTTGTAACATAGTGCAACCACCTCTTACATCCTTTACCCCTCACAAAAGTGGTTAAACCAAATTTTCATCCATTATTGCACCTAAGATCCAGGATCGTGAGATGATGCTAATCCTCATTTAGTTTTCTAAAACTTAATCTTGAAAATCTTTCTCCTATTCATTAAATTATAAAATTAACAAGCATCTTTTTCAATATAAAATATTGAGAGGAAATGGAGAAAAATTAGTCTAAAATATATACATGAAAATGTCAATACATGATTTCCTCATTTGTGCAACAAAATCCAAGGCCATAGTTGATATTTATAAGTTGTCTTCTCAACTACCCATTGTTATCTTTGTCTACAGCTAGCAGCACATTTATTCCCGAGGAATTTGAATTTTTAGTGGAATTCAATCACATCTGCCTATATAAGTTTACTTTAGTCTTCCATTAACTTTTACCACTAGACATAGCATTACTGGTCAACAACCCACCAAGAAGTATTCCTCTTTCTTAGTGGTGCAACTACTAGACCTTCCATTTGGAGAGAAACCGATAGCTCCTCAGAAGCTTCACTGAGATATCACTCCCTTGTAATTTCATGGGATTCTTCTCCCACCTCATGGCCTATTTGTTTTTTATCAAGGTACCTGCTTCCAGATTTGTAGGTCCTTGCAGCATGATGTCATCAATGTTGCAGACTAGTGTGTGATTGATGAAATTGACAGTCTGTGGATTAATGAAATAATAAAAGTTCTTGTAGCCCAAAACCAGACTGTTGACCTAACCCTGATGGAATACAATGGTGTGTTGTTGTCCCTTCTACAATAAAGATGTTCTCAGTTTATTGGAATCAGGAATAAACATAATTTGCTAGATCAATAGCTACATGCCAGTACTCAAGACTTATATTGATTTTTCCAAAATAGGAGACCCCGTCTGGAATAGCAAATGCAAATGGGATTGTCATCCGATTAGATAACCCACTGTCATTCTCTAAGACTAATCTGCCTTATACACTGTTATACTGGTGAGTTTAATGGGTTTAAGATAGGAATCACCATCTTTGTGTCTCAGAAGGCTTTGATATTGGCACTAATGTCTGTGCTTCTCCAAAATTTCACTATTTTAATATGCAGGGAGAGTTTTAGGGGCTTCCACTTGGTTCTTCCTACCATTATAACTCTTACTTTATAGGTCAGAAAGCCAGTACAGGGATTACGCCACTCACTAAATATGGTAAAATTCCAACGGTAAAACTTCAGCAATAAGTGAAATCCAAAATATCAAACACAAAAAATGTAAGAACATGTTACTGGAGACTAATAAAATGATTGAGGTAAACTGAACTCTTGTCCCAGAGATGGAGATCCAGCACTTTCCAAGCCTATCTGTTCTGGTTGAGGTTTGGCACCACCTACTGGAGATGATCTATTAATATTCTGGTTAAATGCTGATAGGGGTAATTCTGAGCCCTACGGATGGCCAGGACTTTCAGAACAGATACAGTAATTCCAGCAATATCTTGATTGGTTGGTATTTGCTTTATTGGTCCAAACTGGGAATATTGAGTCATCCTCTACCTCAGAATATCCACAGAAGCTTTCTACTGGCAAAGAACAGTCACTATTTCTCTATTTTTAAGAGATGATACTCATTTTATGAAAGTATTTCTCAGTGCTTTAACGAAAGAAAGAAAGCATCTTCTGGGTTCTTTCAGGCCATAGCTAGAGGGTAAGTGACAGATTGCAAAAGAGAAATCCACTACAACATTCTCATTTCTTTAATCTTTACAGTTTTCCTTCTACTTTATATCAAGTAATGAAAAGAAATAAGAGGTATCGAAATTGGAAAGGAAGAGATAAAACTATCATTATTTGCAAATGAAATTCTCACATATGTAGAAAAAGCAATAGAATCTAGAGACAACCTATTAGTACTAATAAGAAAGTTCAGCAAGTTTGCTGCATACAAAATCAACCTATAAAAAACAATAGCATTTCTCACATAATTAATAACCAATTAGAAAATACAATTAAAAATAAAATACTATTCATGGTAATAATAAAAATGCAAAGCATTTAGAAATTAATTAAGACTACATAAGATGTCTTGTAAAAAAAATCTTTAAAGCTTTTATGAAGGGCATAGAAGTTGATCTGAATAAATGCATAGACAGCCATGCTCTTTGAACGGATAACTTATTATAAAGATGTCAAGGCCGGGCATGGTGGCGCATGCCTATAGTCCCAGCTACTCAGGAGGCTGAGGCAGGAGGATCGCTTGAGCCCAGGAGTTTGAGGTTGCTGTGAGCTAGGCTGACGCCATGGCACTCTAGCCCGGGGAACAGAGTGAGACTGTGTCTCAAAAAAAAAATAAAATAAAATAAAATAAAAATAAAGATGTCAAATCTCCCCAAGTTATCCAATAAATTTGATGCAAGCAAAAATCAAAATCTCTCACCCCACTAATATGGCTATTGTCAAAAGACAAAAACTAACAAATGTTGGCAAGGAGAAAGGAAAACACTAGTACCCTGTTGGTGGGAATGTAAAGTAGTACAGCCATTATGGAAAACAGTATGGAGGTTTCTCAAAAAACTAAAAATAGAATTATCACATGATCCAGCAATCTCACTGCTGGGTATATATCCGAAGGAAAGAGAATTAGTGTATTGAAGAGAAATTTGTACCTCCATTTTTATTGCAGCATTATTCACAATAGCCAAGATATGGAATCAACATTAGTATCCATCAGTGGATACAAAATGGATAAAGAAGGCCGGGTGCGGTGGCTCACGCCTGTAATCCTAGCACTATGGGAGGCCGAGGCGGGTGGATTGCTCAAGGTCAGGAGTTCGAAACCAGCCTGAGCAAGAGCGAGACCCCGTCTCTACTAATAATAAAAAGAAATTAATTGGCCAACTAAATATATATAGAAAAAATTAGCCGGGCATGGTGGTGCATGCCTGTAGTCCCAGCTACTTGAGAGGCTGAGGCAGAAGGATCACTTCAGCCCAGGAGTTTGAGGTTGCTGTGAGCTAGGCTGATGCCACGGCACTCTAGCCCGGGCAACAGAGTGAGACTCTGTCTCAAAAAAAAAAAAAAAAATAGATAAAGAAAATGTGGTATATATATATGCAATGGAATACTATTCAGCCATAAAAAAGAATAAAATCCTATCATTTGCAGCAATATGGATGAAACTAGAGGTCATTATGTTAAGTGAAATAAGCCAGGCACATAAAGACAAATATTGTATAGTATGTTTTCACCTGTATGTGGGAGCTAAAAAAAGTGGATGTCACAGAGGTAGAGAGTAGAATGGTAGTTACCAGAGGTGGTGAAGAGAAAGGGGTGGGAAAAAGACAAGTTGATTAAGGGGCACAAAAATATACCTAGATAGAAGAATAAGTTCTAGTATTCAATAGTACAGTAGGCAAATCATAGTTAGTAATAATTTATTGTATATTTCAAAATAGCTAGAAGAGAAGATATGTAATGTTCCCAACACAAAGAAAAGATAAATACTTAAGGTGATGGATATCCTAATTACCCTGATTTGATCATTACACATTGTATACATTTATCAAAATACCATATATGTCCCCAAAATATGAACAACTATGATATATTAATAAAAAAAGAAAAAGAAAAAAACCAAAATTTCACATGGATATTTTTGAGAACCTAAATAAACATCTCTACAACTTATTCAGAGGAATAAAATTTCACAAATAACTAAGTCAGTCTTAAAAAAAACAAAGGCATAAAGAGGAAGTATCAGCTGGGGTTAAAACTGAGAAACAGAACCAGTGGGAGATATATATGAAAGAGTTATTGCAAGAAATTGGCTCACCCAATTGTGGGGGTTGCCCCAGCAAGTCTGAAGTCCACAGTGAGGCTGTCAGTAGGGGCAGGCTGAAGCTCTCAGGCACAGGCTGAAACTGTGGTCCACACAGCTAATTTCTTTCTTTCTTTTTTTCCAATAAGGACCTCAGGAGAAAGGGCTAATTTCTTCTTCAGGGAAGCCCCAGGTATGCTTTCTAGGCCTTTAAACTGATTGAATCAGGCACACCCAGTTTATCTAGGGATAATTTCCCTTACTTAAAGTCAACAGATCAATGGGCTTTAATCTCATCTATAAAATTCCCTCACAGCAACAGCTAGATTAGTTTTGATTGAATAACTAGCCAAGTTGACACATCAAAAAGATCATCACAAAGGGGGTCTTGTTCTACCAGTTTTAAAGACATAATATAAAGCCTTAGTAATAAATTTTTTTTTAAAAAAAAGCAATATTGTTGCAAGTACAGTCGGACCCATGAAACAGAATAAATAGCTTAGAGATAAACCTGAGTATATACGGAAATTTAATATGCAATAAAAGTGATACCACAAAGGAGCCAAGGACAAGTTATTTAATGACAAGTGTCGGGAAAACTGATTATATATATATACATATATATATATATATATAGAGAGAGAGAGAGAGAGAGAGAGAGAGAAATAAAATGATCCATATCTCACACCACACACAAAAGTGGACTCTAAATGAAATTTAACCTAAATGTGATAGATGAAAACAGTAAATAGAAGAAAGCACAGAATATCTTTATAACTTATGAACAAGGAAAGACTTCAAAAACAAAATTTCTCAGTACGCTGCTAGCCAGAGAGGGTATCAAATAAAAGAACTATACCAGTAAAGTCTGCATAAGACACTGAGACGCAAGTCACATGGTCTGAATCAGAGCCCCCAGTTCCCATGGTCCTGGCAGGGAATGGTAGAGAAGTGCCACAAGGAGAAAGCAAATGATAGACAATTCCCTAGGGACTTCCTGGCTGATCAGGAGGGATGGCGGTGACAGGGAATGGGAGGGAGGGTTTTGGCTGGTTGAGCACAAAAAACTGTTTTGTAACTAGTCATGTGACATCTCACCTGAGAACACTTGTGTTACATTTGTTTAAAACTCAGTCCACTCTCAGAGTCTTCTTTAATGGTGTTGGCCCTGTAAGTATTCTGGTGAGGACCATATTAACATTAAAACATTCCATTTGCCCATAGCAAATCAGCAAAAGAAAATCTCTATCAGATTTGTCATCCTCTTTTTCTCTTCTGTCCAGTTCAGAAAATTTGTTCCTGTACCAAACCCTGTTTTCCATGTTTTCCCCTATGTTTTCATAACGAAAACTATCCAACTATAATCAAATGTTTAAAGGAGATCATTTTTTTAAAAACCTAGAGGAAAATGTAAGGGTATATTTACCTCAACTCTAGATGAGAAAAGATGTCCTAAGCTTAAATGTAATAAATTCCTAACAAAGAAAATCTGTAGATCTGAGTACGTAAACATTTAAAACTTCTCAAGGTTGACACAAATTAGGATAGCTGCCCTACTCACAGTGATTTCCCACTGACCATATTTTTTTTTTTTTTTTGAGACAGAGTCTCACTCTGTTGCCTGGGCTAGAGTTCCGTGGCATCAGCCTAGCTCACAGCAACCTCAAACTCCTGGGCTCAAGCGATCCTTCTGCCTCAGCCTCCTGAGCAGCTGAGACTACAGGCATGTGCCACCATGCCCGGCTAATTTTTTCTATATATTTTTAGTTGGCCAATTAATTTCTTTCTATTTATAGTAGAGACGAGGTCTCGCTCTTGTTCAGGCTGGTTTCGAACTCCTGACCTTGAGTGATCCGCCCGCCTCGGCCTCCCAAAGTGCTAGGATTACAGGCGTGAGCCACCGCGCCCGGCTCCACTGACCATATTTTTGCCACTACTTCCAGTAATAGACTTGCCTCCCCAGGCCTAGAGTCGGGCACAGACCCAGGCTGGCCAATCATAGCACCTCTTCCTTTCTACTTCCTATTCATTTTTCATCTATTCATTCATTCTACAACTGATTATTGAATGGGGATTCAATGATGAGCAAAAGATTCCTACCTTCCTGAAGCTTAGTTTGCAGGAAGTAAATAAGCATTAACCAAACAATCCCATTAATATTAATATTAATAAATGTATCACAAGCAGAAGTAAGTACTCTGAAGGAGAAGAGCATGGGTCTATGAGAACATCTATCAAAAAATTCAGACATATATTGGAGGCAGGAGGAGGGCAGTCAGTACTGAAGGGTGTCACTGGAGATGAAAGAAGAAGAATGGGTAGGAATTAACCATGTGAAGGAGAAAGTACAGTGGAGAGAGCTCTGCAGGCAGGGAGCACAACAGCCATCAGTCAGTGGTAAAAGCAATAGGAGATTAGCAGAGATAATCCGTGTTACCGGTTGAAAAGGAATGCAAATTAAAACAACTACAAGGCAATTTGGTGACTCACGCCTCTGATCCTACCATTTTGGGAGGCTGAGACAGAAGGATCCCTTGAGCCCAGGAGGCAAAGGCTACAGTGAGCTATGATTGCAACTGACAGAATAAGACCCCCTCTCTAAAACCAAAACCAAAACAAAAAACCCCCACAACTACAAGATGTCATTTTTCACTATTAACAAAGTTTTTATTAATAATTATGATGGCAATAGTGTAGTGAACATTCATGGATTGCTACTATGAGTGTAAATTAATACAACTTTTCTGGAAAATAAGTTGACAATATGTTTCAAAAGTCCTAAAAAAGATCATACTTGTTGACAATTTCTCCTCTTAGAAATCTATCTTAAGCAAAAAAGTTAAAAACTCAGATGTAAATTTATGTACAAAAAATTCATTCTCCAGCCTGAGCAAGAGCGAGACCCTGTCTCTACTAAAAACAGAAAGAAATTAATTGCCCAACTAAAAATATATAGAAAAAATTAGCCAGGCATGGTGGTGCATGCCTATAGTCCCAGCTACTCAGGAAGCTGAGGCAGAAGGATCGCTTGAGCCCAGGAGTTTGAGGTAGCTGTGAGGTAGGCTGATGCCACGGCACTCTAGCCTGGGCAACAGAGTGAGACTCTGTCTCAAAAAAAAAAAAAAAAAGAAATCCATTGAATTTTATTATGTAAAATGTTGAAAAACCAGAAAAAACAAAGAAAAAGATTAAATAAATTATGTACAGCCATATGGTAGAATATTATACAGGCAAAATTATACATGTAAGATATAACATCACTTTCATAATAAGGAAAAAATGCCAATTAAAATATTCCACTGCCAAAAAAATTTCAGTACTCAGTGCATAATTCGTTGCTTAACTCCTACTTGTTAAATAAAACTCATGGATGAAAGCAAATACAATTTATAACTTCCAGATGTATAACAAGATTTTAATAAATATCCAATTTTGAATTTGTATATCCAACTGCCTATTTGACAAGTTCCATTATGATGTTTCGAAGAATCTCAAACTTAATTCAAAATCAAACTGATATCTCTTTCCCCCTCCCTAAACTACTTTCTCAAGCTTCCCCATTTCAGCCTGGGGCACCACAGCCCCTCTTGAGTCCTTCTTGACATTTCTGTCCCCTTGCCCTCCTACAATTCCACTCAATTCTGTCTCCAAAATAGATCTAAATCTGCCCATTTCTCTCCATCTCCTTTGCCATTAGTCCTATATTGCAATGGTTTCTCTCCCAGATTAATGTAATAGCTTCCTAACCAATCTCTTAGCTTTTGCCTCCTTCTACCCCATTCTTCATCCAATGGGGAGTATAATTTTATAAAAAACCGAGTCAAGTCATTCCTCTGATTAAAACATTTCAATAGCTTCCCGCAGCATTTAAATAACATTCTTTAACATCCTTTTATGGGTTAGACATTGTTCTAAGTACTTTATTGTTTACTAACTCTTTGAATCCTGACAAAAAGCCTAGGAAGTAGATATTATTATCATTCCAGTTTTACAGATGAGGCAACAGAGGTTAAACTTGCACAGGATCTCTCAGTTAGCCACCGGGGAAGCAGGGAACAACCCCAGGAAGTCCAGACTCTACTCTCTGCAACACAGACCTCCTCTAGTATTCAGATGTGCCCACTGGGATGCCGTGGGCCAGTCTCACTGTTTCTGCAACCTGTTAAATGGTCTCAATTCAGTGCCTTTGTGACATGACTTTGTGACTCTGCTGATCCCCTCACAGGAACACTGGGTGTTTTTGTTTTCGTTTTTTGAGACAGAGTCTCACTCTGTTGCCCAGGGTAGAGTCCCGTGGCATCAGCCTAGCTCACAGCAACCTCAAACTCCTGGGTTCACGCAATCCTTCTGCCTCAGCCTCCCAAGTAGCTGGGACTACAGGCATGCGCCACCATGCCCAGCTAATTTTTTCTACATATTTTTAGTTGGCCAATTAATTTCTTTCTATTTTTAGTAGAGACGGGGGTCTAGGTCTTGCTCAGGCTGGTTTCAAACT
>CAUYRT010064687.1:0-14484 GCA_963574885.1 Lepilemur ruficaudatus
TACATGATACAATTAAGCTAACAGAGGAAGAATTCTGAATATGGATTGTTAGAAAACTCAATGGTATTGAAGAGAAAATTGATTCCCAACATAGGGAAACCACAAGAACAATTCAGGAAATGAATGAAAAATTCTCCAAAGAAATTGAACTGTTAAAGAAGAATCAAACAGAAATCCTGGAAATGAAGGAAATATTTGAAGAGCTCCAAAACTCAATAGAAAGTCTTAAGAACAGGATGGACCATGCAGAGGAGAGAGTCTCAGGCTTGAAGACTATGTGTATGCACTCAACAAAGCAGAGGAAGAAAGGGAACACAGAAACAAGAGACAAGAACAAAGTTCCCAAGAAGTATGGGAAACAGAACCTCCGGTTGGTAGGGTTAATGGAGGGGGCAGAGGAACATTCACAAGAGCTGGAAAACTTATTTCATGAAATACTAGAGGAAAACATGCCAGGCCTAGCAGGAAATCTCGGAATCCAGGTACAAGAAGCACACAGAACTCCTGGGAGACTCAACGTGAAAAGGCAATCACCTCGTCACGTGGTTATTAGACTGACCAAAGTAAATGCGAAAGAAACAATCTTACGTGCAGCCAGGCAAAAATAACAAATAAACGTCAAAGGCAGGCCTGTCAGATTAACTGCAGATTTCTTATCTGAAGCCCTACAAGCCAAAAGGGACTGAGTGCCTATCCTTAAGCTTCTAAAACAGAATAAAGCCCAACCTAGAATTCTTTATCCGGCAAAATTGTTTCATCTATGAGGGAGAAATAAAGTTCTTCTCAGACAAGTAGTTTCTGTTGGAATTCTCAAAGACCAGATCAGCCCTACAGGAAGTTCTTAGACCAGCCTTTCACACTGAACAAGGCAACAGGCACTCTTCAAAGTAAAACCTTCAAAGAGTTAAAGGCTAGAACTTGAACTGCAGGATGGCGCAAGAAGTAAAACAAAGCAATTGAACTTTACCCAACAATATGAATGGAAAGCTTCCTCAAATTTCAATCCTTTCAATTAATGTTGATGGCTTAAATGGCCCTCTGAAGAGAAATAGACGGGCAGAGGGGATAAAAATACACAAGCCTGGTATCTGCTGTATATAGGAAACATACCTAACCCACAAAGATGCTTTCCGGCTGAAGGTCAAGAGATGGAAAACTACCATCCAGGCAAACAGAAGTCAAAAGAAAGCAGGAGTAGCTATACTATTTGCAGAAAACATAAGCTGTCAAATAACAAAAGTAAAAAAAGAATAAAGAAGGCCACTTTATAATGGTGAAACAGAAGATCCAACAAGAAGATCTAACTATTCTTAATATTTATGCAACCAATGCAGAAGCTACATAAAGCAAACCTTGTCAGATCTTAATAACATGTTAAACAATACCTTTAACATAGTAGTATAGGACTTCAACACTCCACTGAATGAACTGGGCAGATCCTCCAAACAGAAAATAAGCAAAGAAGTAATGGACTTAAACAGACCCCTTGAACAAAAAGATCTGACAGATCTCTACACAACATTCCACCCAAATAAAACTGAATTTACATTCTACTCAGCAGCCCATGGAACCTTTTCTAAAATTGACCACAAACTAGCCCACAAATCAGATCTCAACAAATTCAAAAACATAGACATTATACCATGTGTCTTCTCTGACCGTAGAGGTATAAAATTAGAGTTCAAGTCCTGTAGAAACTCTCACCACCTCACAAAGTCATGGAAACTAAACAATTTATTATTGAAAAACTCTTGGGTCAAGGAGCAAATTCAGGGGGAAATCAAGATTTTTTTCGAACTAAATGATAACGGAGACACAAGTTACCAAAACCTGTGAGATACAACAAAAGCATACCTAAGAGGAAAACTAATAGCAATAAATGCTCACATCTAAAAGACAGAAAGCGTAGATACTGACACCCTAATGAATAAACTCAAGCAATTGGAAAAAGAAGAGCAAACCAATCCCAATCCAAATAGAAGAAAAGTAAAAACAAAGATCAAAGCAGAACTAAATGAAATTGAGAACAAAAGAATAATACAGAAGATCAACAAAACCAGAAGCTTTAGTGGTAATATATTTTGGGAAATCAGCTCACTATAAATTGTGACTGTAAACATTATACTGTAAATGCTTTGTAGTTTTCCCCCAATAAAAAAGAAAAAAAAAAAAAAAGAACCTAATAACTATAAAAAAAAAAAAAAAAAAAAACCAGAAGCTGGTTTTCAGAAAAGATAAACAAAATGAATAGCCGTTTGGCAAAATTGACAAGAACTCCAAGGGAAAGGACTCTAATAAACTCAATTAGAAATGAAAAAGTGGAGGTCACAACAGAAACCATGGAAATACAAAACATTATCTTGGATTACTATAAAATACTGTATGCTCAAAAACTACATAATGAGGAGGAAATGGACAGATTCCTGGAAACATACAATCTTCCTCAGTTCACCAAGATGTAAAAGAATTTCTAAACAGATCAATCTGAAACTCAGAAATTGGAGCAGTAATTAATAACTTCCCAAAATGAAAAAGTCCTGGACCTGATGGCTTCACTTCAGACTTTTACCAAACATAAAAAGAAGAACTCATACCTATTCGTCAGAAATTATTCTACAACATTGAGAAGGATGAATCCTTCCAAATTCATTCTATGGAGTGAACATCACTTTAATTCCAAAACCAGGAAAGGACCCAACAAAAAAAGAAAATTACAGACCAATATCCCTTATGGATATAGATGGAAAAATCCTCAACAAAATTTTAGCTAACAGAATTCAGCAGCACATCAAAAAATAATTCATCACGACCAAGTGGGCTTTATTCCCGGGATGAAAGGCTGATTCAACATTCACAAATCTATAAATGCAATTCACCTCATAAATAAAAACAAGAACAAAGACCATATGATTCTCTCAATAGATGCAGAAAAAGCATTTGACAAAGTCCAAGACACCTTTATAAAGACTCTTAGCATAATAGGAATAGGTGGCTCATTCCTTAAAATTATCAAATCCACCTATGACAAACCTATGGCCAACGTCATACTAAATGGGGAGAAACTGAAACCATTCCCACTTTGAATTGGAACTAGACAAGGATGCCCACTTTCTCCTCCTGTATTCAACATAGGGCTTGAAGTCCTAGCAGTAGCAATTAGGCAAGACGGTGGTATTAAGGGTATCCAAGTAGGTGCAGATGAGATCAAACTCTTGCTCTTCACTGATGATATGATATTATATCTTGAAAACCCCATGGATTCTTCCAAGAGACTCCTAGATTTGATAAATGAATTTGGTAAAGTCTCAGGTTATAAAATCAATATACACAAATCAGACATATTCATATACACCAACAATAGTCAAGCTGAAACTCATATCAAAAAGGCAATAACTTTTACTGTAGCCTCCCAAAAAATTAAATATCTAGGAATAAATTTAACAAAAGACATGAAAGACTTATACAAGGAGAATCACAAAACACTACAAAAAGAAATTGTAGAAGATGGAAAAAGATTGAAAAATCTGCCCTGTTCATGGATTGGTAGAATCAATATTGTTAAAATGTCAATTTTACCTAAAGTGATGTACACAGTAAATACAATCCCCATCAAAGTACCATTTTCATTCTTTACTGACCTAGAAAAAATAATTCTTCACTTGTATGGAACCAGAAAAGACCTCATATAGCCAAAGCAATCTTAAGCAAAAAGAACAAACTGAGAGGCATCAGTCTTTCAGACTTCAAGTTGTATTAAAAAGCAATAATAATCAAATCATCCTTTTATTGGCACAAAAACAGAACCATTGAGCTTTGGAACAGGACTGAGAATCCAGAGATGAATCCATCTGCATATGGTAACCTAGTTTTGATAAACCAGACAAAAGTATACATTGGGGACAAGAATCTCTTTTCAATCAATGGTGCTGGGAAAACTGGATAGCTACATGCAAAAAAATGAAACTGGATCCCTACCTCTCACCTCTCACAAAAATACACTCAGGATGGTTAACAGACCTAAACCTAAGGAACGAAACCTTAAGAATTCTTGAAGAAGTTGTTGGGAAGACCATTTAAGACATCAGCCTAGGCAAAGAATTCTTGAAGAAGACCCCCAAAGCAATCAATGCAGCAGTAAAAATAAACAAATGGGATCTGATAAAATAACAAAGCTTCTGCACAGCCAAAGAATCTATCACTAGAGCAAATAGATAACCTACAGAATGGGAGAAAATATTTGCTCTCTACATTTCCGACAAAGGTCTGATAACAAGAATCTACCTAGAACTCAAAAGAATTAACAAGAAAAAATCAAACAACCCCATTTATAAATGGGCAAAGAAGATGAACAGAAACCCTTCCAAAGAAGACAGAATAATGGCCAGCAAACGTAAAAAAAAGTTCAACATCTCTAATCATTAGAGAAATGTAAATCAAAACCGCAATGAGATACCACCTAACCCCAGTGAGATTGGCCTCTGTCAAAAAATCCCAAAACAACAAATGCTAGTGAGGATGTGGAGAGACAGGAACACTCTTGCACTGCTGGTGGGACTGCGAATTAGTACCACCTCTGTGGAAAAGAATTTGGAGATTCTTCAAAGAGCTAAAAATAGAATTCCCATTCGATCCAGCAATAGCGTTATTGGGCATCTACCCAAAAGAACATAAGACATTCTATTATAAAGATATCTGCACACGAATGTTTATAGCAGCACAATTCACTATTGCTAGGTCATGGAAACAACCCAAGTGCCCGTCAATTCATGAGTGGATTATTAAAATTTGGTATATGTTTACAATGGATTATTACTCAATTTTAAGGAACTACAGTGAGCTAGCACCACTTATATTATCCTGGATTAAGCTGAAATCCATTTTTCAAAGTGAGGTGACACAAGATGGGAAGAATGGACCCCACATGTACTCGCCATCAAATTGGTGTTGACTGATTAACACTATGGTGCTCAAATGATGGTGGTGTTCACTATGGATTCAGGGAGTGGGGGGTAGACCCACATCTCAGCGATGTGGTGACCAATGTGGAGGCATGGAATATGCTTTAAAAGTAGTTGGGGAAGGGAATTAGGAGTCTCAATAGGGGGAAGGAATTCCTCTAAAACTAATTTATGTGATTAACTGTACATCTTACTTAAATTAACTGAAAATTATTTAATTGTACACTTAAAATGGAGTAAAGACATGATATGTAAAGTCTACTTAAAGGGAAATAATAAAATGCTGTGAATGGTAAATAAGCATAAATATTAAAAATATTGTTTATATAAATACATATTGTATAATAACACAACATAGTAATAGGTAGAAATATGGTAAGGAAATAATGAATTTTTAAAAATTCTACTAAATATTTTATTAATATAATATGTTCCTATCAGTATTAAATTTTTTAAATCTCATATCAGTTTTAAGGTATATCCTAGACAGAGTTAATAATTGGTGACTTATAAAATATTATAATGAGAATTTTTCCCCATGGGTAGAACGTAAATGAATGCAAAATTATATATAAGCCCCTAAGAGACATTAAATTTTCATTGTGCATCTCAAAAAGATGTTAAGAAGATGAAAATGGAAATAATGGCAAAGTGGAAATACTTAAAGATAATGATTAATAATTGTAAATATTCACTAACTCCATTTAGGTGAGGTGAATAAGGAAGGAAGGAGTGAATCAAACCATCAAATTCCATTCATCAAAATACAGTAATTTTCCGTTATATTATCATAGATTCAAAGCAATATTTTTTATTTTAATCCCCCAAAAAGTTTTCATGTATTTTGATTGGAGGATTCTCTACTCTTCCACAAAGTCTTGAAAACCCTTGTACATTGAGACCTTTAATACCCTTCCCCAACTATATTTTAAGCATGCCCCTCCCCTCCACAGTGCTCACCACATCCCTCAGATGTGAGTCTACCCCCCTCTTCCCAAATACCTAATGAACACCACCACCATTTGAGCACCATAGTATTAATCAGTCAGTACCAATTTGAGGGGGAAGGAAATCCTCTAAAATTGATTTATGTGAATAGCTGTACAACTTGGTAAATTTACTAATAATCATTTAATTGTACACTTAAAATGAAGTAAAGACATGGTTTGTAAATTAAGAAGTATTCGTTACGATGCTTTAGCATATAATCTTCCAGAGATGTTTCAGTATGTATATAGATGTAACATAGAAGATAACAGTATGTATTCATAAAACTGGAATTATATGCTCAGTTGGGAAATTGCTTTTGTACTCAATGAACCATGTACATCTTTTTATAACAATAAATATTTGCACCGCTTATATTATCCTGAATTAAGCTTGAGCCCATTATTCGAAGTGAGGTGACACAAGACCCGAAGAATGGGCCCCACTTGTACTTGCCATCAAATTAGTATTGACTGATTAACGCTATGGTGCTCAAATGGTGGGAGTGTTCACTAGGGATTTGGGGGGTGGGGGGTAAACCCACATCTGAGTGATGTGGTGGGCACTATGGAGAGGTGGGACATGCTTGAAAAGTAGTTGGGGAGCAGAATTAGGGGTCTCAATAGGGGAAGGGACTTCCTCAAAAACTGATTTATGTGATTAACTGTACATCTCAGTAAATTCACTGAAAATCATGTAATTGTACACTTAAAGTGGAGTAAAGGCATGATATGTAAAGTATACTTCAATAAAGAAAAAAAAAAAGAAAAGAAAACCCTTGTATGGTCAACATGCATAATTTGCATTACAGAGCTTTTTAGCCCAAGGCCTGAACAAGGTTAAAATTGAGTAAGCACTATAAAGGATATGGAGAAGTCCTAGATGAATATACTCTGTTGTCCTTATGACAAGATAGACAAAAGGAAAAAAATAACACAACTTAATTTGGATGCAAGGCATTTACTTACTAATAGGTAAACCAATTAAATCTTTGTAGAGTTCTGACTGCCAAGTGATATCACCATTATTTCATAATTGATATGTTACTGTGACTGTCACAGAAAGAAGCAATACACTTGCAGATCTTTATTGTCTCTAGAGAAAATGTCTCTGGTGTGCACCCTGGAGATTAAATATTCTCTTCTCATGAGAAACTTAACAAACTATACCTGGAGGCCACCTAAGACCCTGTAAATGCTCAAAGTGCTTTCTTGTTTACCTCTTTCAGTCCCGAATTCCTCAGTTGTACTACTGTGTTCTAGTCTCAATTCTGCATATATATTTGTCATTGTTGCCAGAAACTAAACTAGTGAATCCATTCAACCCATTTTATGGCTGAGATAAATCAAAAGTGACAGCAATAAAGAAAAAACGAAAAATAATAATTCAGGTAAGTTACTTCAGGTTTCTAAAACCTCTTTCATTGACTGCATAGGATCCATATAATCTGTACCTGGGGATCCTTCAGGATTTGTAGGATTAGTATTCCCCTGCTCTCATGGAGATTGATTCTAATGAGAAGTTTGTTACACAGATGTCATTCAAATAAAGTTTAGCTGTAGTGATACTTTTTAGTAATGGAAAACTATAGTTATAGATTATGCTTTGCATTTATAAATGGATGTTAAGGTAAAAAACTCTTCCAAGAGCTCTACCTCTGTAAATATATACAAAGTTGTTGTAGAAATATTTAGATGTATGTGATATCACACATTTCTAAATGTTTGTGCTTTTTTAAATATGAGATATGCTGGTTGTTTATTTCATGTTTATAAGACTCTAAAGAATATGAGTAATAACAATTCAGTCCATGTGGCAAACCCAACATTCAAATGATGTATTTACATCATTCAACATAATTATGAAGGCAACACTTACAAGATTTAGTTCTATTGTGGGTTTGCTACTAACTCCTTATGTTACACACGTGATTCTTTGTAATAAATGTTACATGTGTTGACTAGATCAGGGATGAATTGTGATATTTGAAGCAGGTCTCTATTCCAGGTTTGATAATTAAAAAGAACTGATTTGATTTGAGCCAGAAGATCAGACAGAAATTCTGAAATGGATTTCATCTCAGAAAAGAGGTCACCAGATGTTATATATTTCTCGATTCATCTTTATAAATCACTTGTTTATCCTTTTTTGAAAGTGGAAACACATAGTCCTTGGAAAAAAAGGAGAAAATTATTTGGATATAACCATGATTTAAAAATAGATGGAATATCCTTAATTATTCTAGATACTGTGGTAGCTATAGTTTCCTGACACATATTGTTCTACTTGTTTTAACCATTATCCACTCATCTATTCATTCATTATTTAAATGTGAATTATTTAGCTCTAAGCCAAGGACTTGATAGAAAAACTGAGATGAAAGAGCAAACATGACATAACGCTGCTATCCAGGCCTTACAGTTTAATGGAGGAAACATACATAAAGAGGAAATCAAATTACTCTGGCTTAATTGATCTGATAAAGATAAAGAGATCTGGGCCACACTTGCAAAATAATCTGAAATGAGCCTTCCAGAGATAGTACAGTCAAAACAGAGCTGAATGAAGGTCATAACTCTTAAACTTGACATAAATACAGAAACAAAAGTGTTTAACCTTTTTTGTTTTAGGCATATTAATGAAAAATTTTAAACCCCGTAGAAACTGAAAAAAATTCAGCAGGTGACCTGTTTTCAAACATCAGTTCCACTAATTTGTGTATTCACAGGTAAGTCTTCTTTTCAAATCCTAATGATTCTCAGTTTTTTCCCTTAAAGAAGAAACTGAGATTCATTTACATTCATGTAAATATGTAAATAGAGATAACATGATTTCCAAGGACCCTGAGTAGACTAGATAATGTATATGATAGTTCACTTTTTAATGTGATAGAATACTTATTAATAGAAAATAAAATTGTTTGTGAACAACTTGGTGATAGGAAACCATGAACACACCTCACCTCCAAACAAATCTTATTTGTGATATTTTCAGAGAAAGAAATCTAGCATGGATGGACTTCCTGATTAATTCTGGGATGTAAACCGAATGCCTCCACTTTTACAAGAGCTACATGCAGATGGCAGAATCTATGAAGTGGCTAAACCAAAGCACCATCTTGGAGTTCATCCTTGTGGGGTTTTCTGATGACCCAGCCCAACAGCCACTCCTGTTTTTCCTGCTCCTTTGTACTTACCTGACCACCATGATCGGAAACCTGCTGATCATCCTAACAATCATCTCAAATGCTTCTTTTCACTCTCCCATGTATTTCTTCCTTAGCAATTTATCCTTCATTGATGTCTGTTTATCTTCTACTATAGTTCCTAAAATGCTTGTAGACATCCAGACAGGAAGTTTTGCCATCTCTTTCAATAACTGTGTGATGCAAATGAACCTGTTTATCTGTTTTTCAGGGTTGGAAACATTACTTCTTTCTATTATGTCCTATGACCGTTATGTGGCCATCTGCCTTCCTCTGTCCTACTTAGCCACCATGACTCCCAAGTTGTGTGCCTGTCTGGTAGCCAGCTCCTGGACCTTTGCAATCTTGCGTGCACAGATACACACCATCCTATTGGTTCAATTGTCCTTCTGTGAGGATAACAAAATTCCTCAGTTCTTCTGCGATATCAGTCCATTGCTAAAATTGTCCTGTTCAGATACCTATATCAATGAGTTGTTTATTTTTATTGAGGGAGGACTGGTGGTCATTGTGAGCTTTATCTGTATTTTGGTTTCTTACATACTTATTGGTTATACAATAGTCAGAATGCCATCAACCACAGGGAAGTATAAAGCATTCTCCACATGTTCCTCTCACATCTCTGTGGTCCTCTTGTTTTTTGGTACAATAATTGGTGTTTATTTATGCCCTTCCACCTCCCATATAGCTGAAAGAGATAAAGCAGCAGCTGTGATGTACACTGTCGTTACTCCTGTGTTAAATCCTTTTCTTTATAGTCTAAGGAATGGTCATCTGAGAGGGGCCCTTAGGAAAACCATTGAAAGGAAATTATTTCCATGATATACTGCAAGGTATAAAGACTTTCCAGGTAAACATATGATGAGTCAATGATTTTATTAAATTTTCATTCACATCCTTTTGTGACTGAAATGCCTACCTATGGTTTCTTCACTACATTACCATTTTATTATTGTTTGGCTAGAATTAATAAATTATAATATCTTAACACAGTCATTAGCATATAATTTTGAGTGTATAGAGTTTCAGAATTATTGTAGATGCTGTAAGTTAAAAATACTATGTCCTAGGATTTCTACAAATCCTACAAATTCCTGTGTCAAATAAATTTCAGACATATATATCAAAATTTATCCTACTGGAGAAAACTAAAATATTATGCAATGACATTTATAAAAAGTGAATGATTCTATTTATGTGATATTAGTTTTGATACTTTATTTTTATTGGTTCATTGGATTTTCTTAGTATACTGTCATACCATTACAAATAGAAATATATTTGCCAATTTATTTCCAATTTTCATGACTCATAGGTTTTGGTTGGATTGAATTGGCTGACAATTCAAATGCATATTAAAGATGATATAGTAGCTATCCTGCCTCATTTATAATGTAACAGAGATATTCCCAAAACTATCTAGTCTTCAGGAAGCTGGAAGGTGGTTATATTAATATATGTAAAACCATTTTATCTTGGGATACATATGTGTGTTTGGGCAGAGGAAAACGGTCAGCAAGAGGTGTTAAATTTGTCAGCTATCTTTGCAATGTCTAAGAAGGTGATCATATAACTTCTATCCATTGATCTAAAATTATACAATACATGAATACATTTAATAATATTTAGCTATCTTTTAAAAATATATTGGATATGCCTGGCATAATAGTGCCCACTAAATTATTTTTTGGTTTTAGAAAATCACTCTGTAATTGTCTTATAACACTTGACCCAAGTCTTTGATATATACCTTAAAGAGAGTACTTTCAAAAGGCTTGTTAATGCATTAAACTTCCTGTTTTATAAAAACCCCTCAACTTAAGTCCAAAAATAAAATCCATTTCAATTCTAATATTAAAATATGAATGTGCAAAATAAGCATAGCTAAATAAGTACTCAGAATTTATAAATGATACTAAAAACAAAAACCCTGCAAACATAATCAAAGACAAGTTTTAGACAAAGCACCTCAACTGGGACAGCATTTACTAATATGAAATATAATTAATAATTATCTAAATTATTATTTTATTGACTAAATATTTTTATAATTTATAAAATATTAAAATACATTTGTTTTATAAAAGCTTAAAATAGGTTAAATATTTAATGTATTCTAACATTAGAGTAAGCTGAATTTATTAGAAATGTATCAACATTTCACTCTACACAGCTTTTCAGAGTACCAGGACACAAACAAATCCTTCACAAGTTTCCCATTCAGGTATTATACTGGTTACACTGTGACCATGATGCAAAAAACCACTAACCAGGACCAGTGGTACCAATGGAAAGAAGCTGCACAAACAGCTCAACAACAATAATAGTAACAACAAATAGCAAAAACAGTAAACAATGACTTTAAATGGAAATATTATCTGTATAGTACTTTCCAAAGAAGTAGTGAAAATTCAATTATTTTTCATAAAATAATATTTATTATTTACATACCAATTTCTAGATGTCTGTGTTTTTTCCAGAAGCCAAGCTGTGGTATAATGTACATTGCCTAATGGTTCAAAAAGAGTTACACCAATGGCCAAAATAGAGAAAGGTACATAATTTATGGTAGAAGTAGAAACCAACTAATCTTAAAACAGGAAAATCACAACTATAAAAAAACCAAAGAACATGTTACATGAAAAGAGCAAGATAATATTTTAACCCCTGGTGAAACTCATTTGATTATTCCACAGAATAAAAAACATATATTTAAAATATACAACTCTTAAGACAATTAGAAATGTGTAAACAACAGTTTATATGCATATTCTTTCAGGATGGATATGCTTTGATACATAAAACAATAAAGGCACTTCTTGCTCCAACATGTGATGGCTGAATTGTACCAAATGTGTTTGTCACACAGGCATGTGCACCCTCAGAGAGGAAATCGTATCTAGTAGTTTGGCTGAGTCTTGTCCATACATATTAATACCTACAGCTTGATCTTCTTGGCATCATGCCCACTCCCCAACCCTTACTCTCTCAGCCCGTAATATCTGCCTTATGGAGAAATGGAATGTCCCTCAAAGTTCCACCAACCAAAAGGGTCTTCTGTCCCAGTGAATTAATTACAAAATATTTCAAGATTGCCAGGCAGGAAATAGATTATCCACACAAGACAGTGAATAGGGCATTTTAGGAATATTTTTCCATATAATAGAAAACAGACAGACAAAAACCCCAGAAATCCATTAAGGAGTATTAATCTGGGGTGAAAAGATCAAATTTGAATGTTGAGTGTCAGGTGGGTGTGAGCACTATACAAAAAGTGTGCAGATGAAGGTGCCAATATTAAAACACATGGTCAGTATAAGCCTGCTTTCAAAATGCTGTATTGTTAGCACTGAGTAGAAGGAATATCATATACATGATACATTGTAATTCCTGCAGACGTGGTTTTGCTTGTGAGCAGTGCAGAATTATTTAATTTGGGAAAAGTGTAGTTTATATAAAATTGCTATATTTCCTGTGTACTACTTCAAACTAATCCTTCAATGTCATTCAACATGGAATATCATTGGATTGCTAATGTCTAGAAGAGTTTTTCTAACATTTTCTTCTAGAATAAGAATTTTTATGGTTGTATGGATTACATTTAAGTTTTTTGTTTATCTTGAATTAATTTTTGTAAATGATGAGAGATAGGGGCCCTGATTAATTCCTCTGTATGTGGCTATCCAATTTGTCACCACCATTTACTGAATGGGGCTTCTTTCCCCCAGGATATGTTGTTGTCTGCTTTGCTGAAGATCAGCTGGTTGTAAGTAGATAGTTTTATATCTGTGTTATCTGCTTTGTTCTATTGGTCTATGTCTCTATTTTTGTATCAATACCATGCTGTTTTGGTTAATATAGCCTTGTAGTATAGTTTGAAGTCTGGTAATATGAGGCCTCTAGATTTGTTCTTTTTACTTAAGATTGCTTCGGCTATTGAGGCTCTTTTCTGGTTGTGACTGAAACATAGAATTATTTTTTCTAGATATGTGAAATAGGACATTGGTGCTTTGATGGGGATTGCACTGAATGTGTAAATCACTTTGGAAAGTAGGGACATTTTAACAATGTTGATACTACCAATTCATGAGTGTGATATATTTTTCCATTTGATTGTGTCATCTATGATTTCTTTCCTCAGTGTTTTATAGTTCTCTTTGTAGATGTCTTTCAGCTCCTTAATTAAGTATATTCCAAAGTATTTTATTTTCTGTGTAGCTTTGTGAATGATATTGAGGCTTTGATTTGACTCTCAGCTTGACTGTTATTGGTATATAGAAATGCTACAGATTGGTGTACACTGATTTTTGTAACCTCAGACTTTGATGAATTCATCAATTCCAGGAGTCTGTTGGTGGAGTCTTTGAGATTTTCTAGATACAAGGCCATATCATCAGCAAAAAATGATAGTTTGACCTCTTCTTTCCTGATTTAGATACTCTTTATTTCTTTCTCTTGTCTGATTTTGCGGGCTATGACTTCCAGTATTATGTTGAATAGAAGTGGAGATAGTGGGAACCTTTGTGTTGTTCTGCTTTTTAGGGGGAATGCTTTCAACTTTTCCCTATCTGGCATAATATTGGCTGTGGGTTTGTCATATATGGCTTTTATACTTTTGAGATATGTTCCAACTGTGCCTAGTTTGTTGACAGTTTTTCATCATGAATGCTTGCTGGATTTTTTCAAATGCTTTTACTGCATCTATTGAGATATTCATATTGTCTTTGTTTTTCCTTCTGTTTATGTGGTAAATCACATTTGTTTATTTACTTTCATTGAACCATCCTTTTATCCCTGGAATAATGCCCACTTGGTCCAGGTGGATTATTTTTTTATATGCTGTTGAATTCAGCTTGTTAGTATTTTATTGAGAATTTTACATCTATATTTATAAAGGATACTGGTTTGTAGTTTTCTTTTTTTGTTATGTCTTTTCCTGGCTTTGATATTAAGGTGATACTGGCTTCATAGAATGAGTTTAGAGGATCCCCCCTTCTCAATATTATGGAATTATTTCTGTATTATGGATACTCTGTCTTCTTTGTAGATCTGGTATAATTCAATTGTCAATCTATCTGGTCTGGGCTTTTTTTATTGGGAAATTTTTTTTAATGCTTTGGTCTCAGTGCTCGTTATTAGTCTGTTCAAGACTTCTATTTCTTCCTGATTGAGTCTTGAGAGGTTGTGTGTTTACAGGAATTTGTCCATTTCCTCTACATTTTCTAGTTTATGTGAGTAGAGATTTTCATAGAATTCATGAATGATGTTTTGCATTTCTGTAGTATCAGTTGTAATGTCTCCTTTTTAATTTTTAATTGAAGTTATTATGCAAAA
>CAUYRT010064688.1:0-40515 GCA_963574885.1 Lepilemur ruficaudatus
CTGAGGCAGCTGGGGTGTTTCTCTAGCAACTTCCACCCCTACTGGTTACAGATTGCTTCTGGGGGAATTAACCACCCCCGGGTAGCACCTCTGAACCCCTCAGATGAGGACCTGGCTCACTCCCGAGGCCAGAACACACCCCCAGGCTGCAGAGCAGGTGTCTGAGGTCCAATGCTGCTGGCAGGTGTCGTGGGAGCTGCCCACCAGGCCTGTGCGTGACGGCTGGGGGAGCCTGGACGGAGCATCGCCAGGATGTGCCCTGTGCCCTCAACACACTGCAAGTTCCACGTGGGGCCAGGACGGGACAGTGACCGGGAAGCATCACAGTGCTAAATACTTGTCAAATGAGTTGATCGGTGGCTGAGAGCCAGAATGCCCTGTGGATCCGGGGCAGACTGTGTCCTAAAGCAGCCGGGTGACGGGCCGGCCCCGTGCCAGCCCTGTGTGGAGCCTGCAGGTGGGGACAGACATCATTCGGGCTGCGGCGTCTACCCGACAGTCATGGCAGGGCCGGGCAGAGCGCTGCGCAGGGAGTCAGCTGTGAGGTCCTGGGAAGGGCATTTGCTCCCCTGCCCTCCTGCCCCATCCCCATCTTAACACGCGGATGATCGTAGCCCCCGACCACCTCACAGGTCATGACACGAAAAGAAACATGGGAGGAACCTGCAGGTCCAAGTGCTCAGCCCGGCCCGAGGTCTCCTCTTGCTGGGATGGGCTCCGGGCCCCGAGTGAGCAGGGCTGTGGCTCATTCACCGCCGTCCCCTCCACCCTCGGGCCTGGGACGGGCTGGCGACCAGACTGCGTTTGGGGATAGATAGCAGAGGGGTGATGTCCTGGGTTTCCTGCCCCCCTTCCCTGCCCACGGACACCACTCGGGGGCTCTTAGGGAGGGAGGCCGCACGTCCTGGGCAGGTCCTGGCAGGGCCTGGCCACCTTCCCCAGCCCCGGGCTCCCTGCAGCGCACACGCGGGCTCCTCCCGCCCGCAGACCGGGCTGCTTTGGCAGATAAAATATTGATCAGCCTGCCGCGGAGCGCAGAGTGTGATCCTATTTCCATGTCAGAACTCGGTAATGAACTGCATTTATCAAGCCCGTTCTCCGAGAGAAAGGTCAGTCGCGGATCTGGCTAAGTTGTTATGACACCTCATTAATCTCGCTCCCTTAATAATTGTCCCTCTTTGAAGATTCTAATGTTCTGCGTTCCCGCCGCATCCCCTGCGCGGAGGCGGATTATCACGGCAGCAGCGCGCACACCGTGTGTGCGCAGGGAGAGATAGGGAGCAGCAGCAGCAGCCTCTGGAATTAAACGTCTATCAAAGAAACACTTCCTATCGCAAAACAAAGGGAACCGAGGGACTCGCGGTAAATATTCTACCCGCCGCTCGCGCCCGCCAGGTTGTGCCTCACAGGTGATGTTCTCCTTCTGCGCAGGTGTGGGCGGGGCTGGGGGACTCCGAAGAGTCCAGGGACAGGGCTGTCGCACAATGGGGGCAAGTGGGAGATGCCACCAGCAGCAGGAAGCTCAGATTCTACCCGAGAGGGAGACAGGGAGACAGACACGTGGTCATGCCCCTGCATGGGGACGGGCCAGAGAGGGCGTCTCTCACTGCTCTTCCTGTCCCCAGCCTGCCTTGCCAATATGCCATCCGCCTGCGAGGTCCCCCGTGTGCGGCCCCGTCTCTCTCTCTGCACGTCCCCGGCCTGTGCATCCGCTGTGGGTCGTCAGGGCCCGTCGCACCGGGAGCTCCTGCAGGGCAGGGACGGGCCTGGCTCCCTCCCAGGTGCGCCCCCAGCGCCCGGCCCAGCACCTGCGCGTAGAAGGTGCTCACTCAGCGTATGCTGACTGCACAACTGTGGGATCCGAGGTGGAGCGTGGCCGCGGTCCTGCCCTGAGAAGGGACAAGCCAGGCTGCTCTGAGCCACGGTGACCGAGGTCTGGAACTCGGGAGGGTTTGGGAGCCCACGTCATCTTTCACGTCAGCTCCTCGGGGCATGACGCGGGTGCAGGGGACAGCTCATGCGTGTGGCACGTGTGGCCGTGCTTGCTGAGGCCCGAATCTCCCTGGGTTTGCCAGGGGACAGGGGCCTGAGCTCGCCCAGCGGGGCACCCCAAAACCTGCAGAGCTGACCCCACAGATGAACTCTGGCACAGCCAGGCCGGGGATGCTGGCAGGGTGGTCTGCCACGGAGGGGCTGCAGACACCAGGCTGCAGAGGGGTGTCTCTGACTCCGTCCAGCTGCCTCTGGTGGGCACAAGGCAGCCCCTGGGAACCGCCTCTGGAGAGCAGAAGGATGGAAGGTTTTCCCGTCACTGGCCAGGACAGCCGCGTGCAGCCTTGCAGAGCGGCTGGGCGGGGCCTGTGCTGGAAACGGCAGCCCAGGTGAGGAGGCCGGAGCGCGAACTCAGCCACGGCACAGCCTCAGGGAAGACCCGATCCTTTGCCTGGTCTCTGATCCGTACGTGAGCACAAAACTGGCCCTGGGGACCCCCTGTGCTCCAGGGGACAGCTCTATACACAGGCAGACTATGAGGTCAGGGTGGGGTGGGGGATCCCAAGGCCACTGTGACAGCCCAGCCCCAGGGGCCTCCAGGCAGCTGAAGTTTCCCTGCGGGGTCCCCTGCCCTCAGGGGTCCCCTCTGAAGAGCAAGTGTGTCAGGTGCTGGAGCGCGGAGGGCAGGAGGCAAACGGCTTCGCACCACGCAAGCAGATGCACGCGTCTGCTGTTAGTGGATGCCAGCCCCTTTGGCGGGTGTGGGTCAAGGGGCAGGGGAAGGAGAGCAGTGCGGGGCAGGGGCAGGGCTCTGCCCTGAGATGCCGAGTGGGCTGTGGCATCCATCCCCCCAAACCACGCACGGACTGTCCCTGCAGAGACCACGCAGCAGCCAGCCCTGCCCTGGAGCCCCACGCACCCGGCTCCAGCCCTCCCAACCTGGTGGGGGCCCAGAGCTCAGATCCCCAGAACCTCAGAAACCCCCAGAAAGACCCAGAGGACAGACGGGGTGTGTCCCCACCTGTGTGACAACCGCTGGGTCTGCGCATGGCGGTCGCCCATCCCCCCCCGCCCCGCGAACGTTAGCGACTCTGGTTCCCACGCCGTCCCCAGCCAGCTGGATAAGCAACGTCACTCGCAGCCCCAACGAAGCTGCGATCTTCATCGCGAAAGTAAAACGTGGCTTAACTGTCTGGCGCCGACGGCGCAGTGGGACGCGGCCGCGTTTCGCGGGCCCCACGTGTCGCCCTGAGGTCTGTTTTGAAGCCGCTAAGCTGCGCGAAGGGCAGGAAGCGTTTTACTCCGGATCTGCTTCATGAGCCGCTGCAGCGTTGCTGGGGTTCAGCTTAAGAGGAACAGGCGTTTAACTCGGCGTAGACGCACGAACGTCAACAACCTTTCCGGGGAAATTCCATTAACAGTAAATGCCCAAGCCGACGGGCTTGTCTTTAGGACACAGTTTAGCGAACGCACTGAAGTTTCTCTGACAGTGTCGACTGAGCCGCGTAATTCTGAGAATTCCAGGACGTTGTTGAACACAGATGACACAGAATTCTCACAATCCCCCCCCACACACAGTCGGGGCGCCTGGCAACCCAGTGCTGGCTGTCCCCTAGGGCCTGTGGCTTCCCAGTGACTGGGACACTAACCCTTCCACTGAGCTCCCTGCGGAGGCGTTGGTGGCTACTCCAGCCTTGAGTGTCCCCCCAGGCTGGCTCTGCTGACTTCCCACCCTCCTGAAAGCCGCCCTCCAGAAAGGCCCTTCCTTCAAATCTGACTTCCATGCCAAGGCCCCTCTGCATGGTCCACTCCAGACCACACGCTCTGGACCTTGCTCTGTAAGCCGTGGAGTCCGAGTCTGTCCCGTCTCTTAGACTGAACTTGCCCGAGGCCGGGACTGTGCTCCCAGCATCTTTGCATCTCTTGGGTACAGAGCTGCCCTCTACAGAACACGGCCACAGGGCCCCACGGGGACACGCCCCCGCCAGACACCGCTGCCTGCCCCTCGGCCCAGGGGGGCTTGGTCTGCTTCTTGCCCCTCCTCCACTCAGGGCTCTCCGTGGGCCCCAGCCCATAACCAGCAAGGAGCCAAACGCATCCATCAGACAGATGGGAAAACTGAGGCCCAGGCTGGCGAAGGGACATGGCCAGACCACGGGGCTGACTGGTGGCAGATCCAGGTTTAGAGCCTGGTCTCCCGACTTCGGTCTATGTTTTCAGCCACACGACATGGGGCCTCGAGAAAACTCAGAGGAGGGCCTGGTTACTCTGGAGGAACCCCAGACAGGCCCAGCTGGGGCAGAGCAAAGGCATAGGAGAGCTGCTCTGTTTGCAGGTTCTCCAGCTGCGGTCTGCACCAGAATCACTTGGGACTGTCATTAAAAATGCAGATTCTGGTCTTACTTTGAGAGGGTCTGCAACAGTATGGGGTGGGGCCGGGAAAGCTGCATGTGAACAGAGTCTCTGGCGATTCCGGAGCAGATAGTCCGCTGACCACACTTCGGGAAACACGGCCTTTCAGCAAACATGCTCACCTGCCCCACAGCCCCGGCAGGGCTCGCTCGGCCGACTGGCTCCTGGGAGGGTGTGGAAGGGGCACCTAGCAGGGACTGATCAGGAATGAGCCTGGGCCACAGCAGGAGGGGGCCGCCCCTAAGCCACGACCCAGAGACAGACCCGAGCAGCTTGTCTACATCCCGGCCCTTGCTCCCCTGCACGGCAGGGGCGTGCCGGTCCCTCTGCTGGGAGGCAGAGGCCAGCTAAAGGCGGCAGGGAGGGAAGGGCATAGACACGGGACTGGATGCTTGGCTGGCTCTGTTCTCTCAAAGGTCACCTGCTGGCATTTGGCCGTGCCACGTCCTGGGATCCTGAGCAGGATTTTGGCATGCGCGCACCCTGGCAGCCAGGAGGTCCTGGGGAAATCAGGTGGCAGTGGCTTCTTAGATGTGACCAGGTCCTTCCTGGTGCAGCCCCTCCTCCTCCCAGGATGCACAGGGGCCGAGCATCGGGCTGCTCATTGTCCCTGGTCAGTTTCCACCTGCCTTTTCCCTGGAGTGTATCAGTCATCCCAGCTAATTCTGAATGTTCTGGGTAGCAGGTACGAGGCCCACTGTGGGACCACGTGTTCAAGGCTCTCCATGACCTCCGACCCCCGCTCCCACACGCGTGGCTGTGCAGACCTGGGCCTCATCCCCAGCTTCGCAGACCAGAGCAGACCAAGCCCACGGCGACCGGCGGAGACCCCCCTCCACCGGCTCCTGAATTCACAGACGAAACCTCAGCTCCATCTGCACCCGGCACCCGGTGATTCACATTAACAGAGCCACCCGGACCTCGGCTAGGTAAAAGGCACATTTGCCCGCGAACGCCTGCTGCCATCGATGCTGCGCACAGTCTGCCAGGCTGACATTTGCAATCTTCTCTCTCATCCGTATTAGAGGAAGCAAAATTGGCCAGATTCCTGGGAGAGGGATCCACATACACTCTTCATGACTGACTGGCACGTCTAGCAGGTGGCCCCAGAGTGAACGAGTAATGTCTGAAAACGTGAATAAATGCTAAAGCCCTCCTGGCATCAAGAACTTTATGTTTTACTATTGTGTCAGTGGAAAACCTCTGCACACCTAGGTTCCCACGCAAGTCACCAGTTCCTTCTGGAAGTGGGGTGGGGAGGAAACAGCCACTGACGGACGGTGGCTTCCTCCCCTACAGCCCTGTCCAGGGGTGAGCGCCTGCCCACCCCTCCTCGCCTGCGCCCACAGAGAAGGCGGCATCGCGGGCCAGGCAGTGGCCGCCAGATGGAGCAGTCGGAGTGGATGAGGGACAAGACAGTGGCACCTCCCCCCTCCATTTAACTCTATGACTTTTGTTCCGGAGACTTCCCTGGGAGGCTTCCGTCCCCCAGACAGCTAACTGCGGGGAAGAGACCCCCAGGTGAGACGGTGATGACTCAGGCATCAGCCACGCCCAGAAATGCAGAGGCTCTGAGCGTCTCCCACTGTGGTCTCTGCGTGGCCACGGGGCTGAGTGCGGAAAAGTGGTGATAAGGGAAACGCCCATCTAGGACTTGGCGGCCCAAGAGCCACCTAAGACCCCGCCCCTCTCGGAAGACATGCATCAGCATAACACTAACCCAATACCTGGCCCAGCAACTACCTTGTTACCTGGTGCATCAGCATAACACTGACCTAATACCTGGCGGGTATTAGCAACCTGGTACCCCACCCCTCCGACCACTGCAACTTAATAAAAGTGGAAAAAATTGGGTAGACGGAGCTCAGAATTTGGTGGTGAGGCCCCTCTGAGCCTGCCGACGAATAAATTTTGATTCTCCGACTCTCCGGGTTCTGCTTGGTTTGTCCTCGGAACCACCCGCTGTCACACTTGCTGTAACTGTGTCAGGGTCGGGGCTGTTGCTGCCTCGGTGGGTGACAAAGGCCTCCGGCTCCAGAGGGAGGCTACGGGTCAGGCAAGGTGAGCACGTCGCCTGCATGTGGACTGACTGCGCGCGTGAGGAGTCCATAGACATGGTCTCAAGGAGGGCAGTGCTGTCCCCAAGAGGCGTTTTGGAACATTGTGGGGTGTTGTTGGCTGTCACCATGACTGGGGGGCTTTAGTGGCACTTAGTGGATGGGCCCAGGGGATCCTAGTGACCCTGTCTCTCGTGGTACCACCTGCACAAAGGCTTTCGCTGGCCCGGCATCGATCTGAGTTTTTAAATGTCGCAGCCGTGGGGGTAAATAACGCAGTTACTGGCATTTGAGCCAAGGCTCTAGCACTGCGTCATTTACACGGCATCTTGCCCCCGGGCTTGGCAAGGACTTCCCAAGGATGCACCGGGGCTGTCAATTTTGTTTGCCGCTTCGTAAAGAATCATTCGCCATTTTGGAGAATCCCATCTTCAAAAACAGTGACACTTGCCTACGCGAACTGTCATCGCAGCTGACCTGCGACAATTTCTGTCTGCAGCTGCCGTGTCCACAGGGATGCCCGTGTCGGTGCTGAGGTCTGGCCTCTGTGAGCGTGGCCGGCGCCCAGATACTTCCATCCGAAAGGCATTTTATGTGCACCACGCTTTTCGCATTTCTCTTTTATGTCACGGTTTTTGGTAAGACATATATTCACTTCACGATGATAAAGGGGGCTTCACACAAGATTTGCCATGAAAAGGTGGCTTTGGGTCTGATAGGGTTAAAGACAAGCGGTTTCCGTGAGCAACTCCAATCCGCGGCCTCATTTCTTCTCGCAATCCCAGGAGCTGTGATTTTGGCAGAAAAGCGGGAGCAGTGCGGGACTTGCCTGCGTGGAGGTGGTGGAGTGCGCGTGTGCCCCATGGACACGCCGTGGACACAGGTGCATCCACCTGCGTGAGGGCCTGCACACGGGAGGCGGAGGGCGCAGAGTCCTCCCTGGGCCACGAGCCTCCGTCCTCCAGGGAGGCAGCCGGCGCGGCCCCTGAGCGCACAGTTCCCTCTGCCCGCTGGGCGGAGGGAGGAGAGAGGGAGCCCCACGCGGGTCCCGGCAGGGCCGCCTCTGGTCTGCCTTCCTCCAGAATTGGCCCTTTCCTGCCTCTGTCCCTCCGGAACGCGCCCTGGGCAGGGCACAGACATGCTGGGGGGCAGGTGAGGAAGAGACTCGGGCGGGGGCGGGTTCCGAGCCCGCGTCTCACGGGCCTGCGGCGTTTCTCTCTTCTTGGTGTGGTCTCAGGAGTGCCGGCGCAGACACGGGGATCCCCGGCCTCTGAGCTGCACGGAGTCCCGGGTTACAGAGGCGACGGGCGGAGGTTCTCATCCCCCGGCGCGAGGGGCGCGCGCTGCAAATCGGCGCCGTGGAGCTGCGGGCTCCGGGAGGGACTCCCGCGTGGCATGTCAGCTCGCGGCTCATTCCACCTGCGCCGGCTTCGCTGGGCTCGGGGACGGCTGCTGCAGGCGAAAAGGTGTTGGAGGGAAACCTCCTCAGAGCCGTCTCAGAAACGGGGGCTGCCGTGAGCCGCGGATCCATGCCCTTCCGTGGGCTTGCAGGAGACGGCGTTTTGGAAAAACATGACCTGAACGGAGGGCTTTATCCTGAGATAACTCAGAGAAACCCCCTGAGGTTTGAAGACTCATCTTAACCTCTCTGACCTGGATGATTGACGGCAAATCCCAGGTCAAAGCGAAACAAAACTCCACAATGACTCTGGAAGGCGCGGAGAGGACGCGGCACAGCCCAGGCTGAGGGGGGTCGCGCTGGGAGGGCCGTTCTCCTGCAGCCCCGACAGAAGCAGGTGGAGCCGGTGGGACGTCAGGGCGGGGCCGCTCAGGACGCAGGGACAGGGCAGCGGGCGGGGCCCAGGCCCCCCGACCTGTCACCTCATGGATCCTGCCTGGCTGACTCGGCCCTCTGCTGAACTGAAAATGTCCCCTGGGAAGGGAGGGGATGTTGTTCTCTGATAAAAAAGGGCAAATACCTGGCAATGAAAGCGAGCTTCTCACTGAGGCTGGATTTGCTGGTGGTGGGGTGTTCTCCCCTTGCAGACAGAGCAGGAGAGGGAAGGAGAGGGGGGAACCCAGGCAGCGTGGCTCTGAGCGCCGCCTCTCACAAGGCAGGGGCTGGGGCTCCTCTAGTTTCCAATTACAGAAAGGCCCAGGCACAAGACAAACTTCAGTTAAATGCAGATCACTAAACTGTAGCCCGAAAAGTGCCCCTTTCATGGGGATTATGAGAAAATTTGGAAAGAAGAAGAAAATAATGACCAGTGGTTCTCAAATCTCTAACAACCAGGCCCCTCTGTTCTGGCACCTTCTCTGTTGCCGTTTGCCTTCATGCATGATGGCGTCACCGCGCCGGTGGCACCCGAATTTGCTTTCCTAATCACCTCCCAGAACACCGTGTCTCCGCTTGCTCACAGATCCTTACGCCATGAGAGCTGCTTCCCGCCACCCCTGGAAACCGTGTCTGCGATCGTCCCAATGACTGTGGCAGTCAAGGCCTTTCCTTGCTTCCGGGGAGAAGCAGGCGGGACCACCCTTGCCCGCCCGTCAGGATGAAAGATGCTCTTGTCACGCGGGTGATTATTACGCATCATAACGAGGCCTCAGGCCACTCGTCCTGCAAAAATCCCTTTTATTTCAATCAGCAAGGAGTAAAGCAGGCTACAGATTTCCTTAGTAACTCTGGAAAAAGATAGAAGGTTCTGGACCCGTCCTCTGAGTCCTCTGTGGGGAAGACAGAGGGAGGGTTGAGGCTGGCTCTGCTGTCAGATGTCTCCCCAGGGCCACCAGCTGTGCCAGCAGAAGGCAAAAACCCCTTGGCCGAGGCTGGCCGCTCAGCATGGATGTGGGGACAGCCTGCGGCCAGCATCTGGGCTCCCTGGGGGTTGGCCCGGGGCCACCGCTCTGTTCCCCGGAACACCTGAGCAGCCCGGCAGCTTCACACAGAACGCGGAATACGGGGGCTTTGCAGAACACTGCATCCTCCTTCTGAACCCTGGGGTCTGAGAAACTCAGGCCTTCTAAAACCACGCTTGTCAAAATACGCTTTTTGGTCAAACTGCTTAGTGCATTTGAAAGAGGACTCTGCCCCTATGCTTGAAATGTAGAGTTTTTATAGCTGGGGGCTGCAGTTTGGCGATGTTTCTTTTGTGGTGTTCCAGGCAGTAAGAGACCTTTTATTGAGGGCACAGTTCCCATTTACTGGGCTCCTGTTTGTTCTGCAAGACCTAATTCCGTGTTGCTATTCTGCAAGCAACGCCGCCTGGGTTCAGTCGCTAGATTGTGAATTTCCTCGAGCAACTTCTACTCAGTTGAAGCCAGAATCTCGGTGGGTGGGAATAAATATCAAAGCACAAAATGGTTGAGAGAAGCAAATTAAAAATCCCAAATCAAATATGATTATTGATCAGCACTGAACTGCCTTAATCATTTCTGTGCTAATTCCAGATATATACATACATATTGGCATTTTCATTACAAAAATACATTGACATTTTCAGCTGGGAAAATATATTGAGCAATTCAAAATTGCCATCTTTGGAGAACAGCAAATAAATGAAAATATAATAAAAGGCACAGAAAGGAAAATGCAGTGAATTCTTACAGGCCTGTGAAAAATCTTCCAATGTGTAATGTGGTACCGCTTTCTTAAAAGTTTTAAAAGCAAAACATGCATACCTAAAAACAAAAACCCAAAACTTTAAATAATACAATTAGACCATCTTTCTTGCCCCCTCACTATGGGAAAAAAAAAAAAATCCATCTCCCTGATCCTACCCTGTTACTTCTGGCTCGTATGATCTATAGCATTAATTTTTACCTCGTTACATTCCATGACTATAATTAACAACTGCAAGTTTTCATTCATTGACTCTAAAAGTGAGAATGAATGATGAGCTTTATCAACGTTCTGGTGACGTAACCGTCACCCACGGCAGGAGACCCAGCGGCCGTCCCCACCAGGACGAGGTTAGCCCAGGCGACTCACCTGCGCGGTTTGGAGGAGATTATTTTCAGCTAGATAAAGAGTTCTCTTTCTTTACCTCCCTGAAGTTGCTCAGAATCACAGCATACTTTAGTTTGCTTGATATTTAACCCTGCCTGCCCAGCTTAGAAACTTGTCTTCCCCAGGATTTTTAACTGCCTTAAAAATGTACCGTGAGACAGCACGTACGCATCTCTCTCCGTATCACTAAGATCTTCCAGCTTCTTCATCTTACTTTCGTTGAATGGAATTAACTTTCTTCTTGAACTTTCTTTTCAGAGCCTTCTGAATTTCTCTTCCAACTCGGGTGGATGATCTCACGCCTCTCGGACAGCCGTCCCACGGGTCGTGCCGGGACCCTGTCTCGCTCCGTGCCTGGCTTAGTTTTGCTTTCTTCTTTCGTAGCTTCCTTTTCTGTTTTGCTGGATGATACTTCTCCTGCCTCTTTTTTAACCAGGAAGAAGGTAATTTTCCGTGCCCTTTCATGCCTGGAAATGTTTTTATTTGGAATAGGATTTTAGGTACAAAATCCTTTTCCCCCCGGGAAGCTGAAGGCGATTGTTTGCTGCCTTCCGGCGTGGGTGACGCCCGTGGGCCACGCGACGCCTGATCCTGTTTGGATAGCGTGTCTTTTCTCTCTGGGAGCTTTTAGAACCTTCTCTTCATCTTCGATGTTTTGAAATGTCAAGAGCTACACAATCGTGGACCCTTCTTCATTTCCACCTGTTCAGTTCTCGGTGGGTCACTCCTCTTGAAGGTCTGGATCTCAGTTCAGCCGTGGGGAGTTCGCTTCTGTTATTCCTTTGATGATTTTCTCCTCTCAAATTTCTCTGGTCTCCGAGTCGACTATTAGATGCGTATCGGTATTGCCAGACTGACCTTCTGTGTTTATCACTGTTTCTCTCACCTTTTCTGTCTCTTTGCCTTTTGATTGATGCGATTGGATACTTCCTTGACTTTTTCTTTGGCTTCTTCTGTTGGAATCTTAATCTTAGCCATCACAGTTTTAATTTCCAGTCAATATTTCTTGTGCTGTTCTTGTTCATCGCAGCCTGTTCTTACTTTATGGAAATGTTGTCTTCTCAAGTCCCTCTAAGGGTTTTTCTTAGATTTAAAATTTTTTTTCCCCTATCGCCTGAGGTCAGTTGTTCTTTTCACTCATGTTGGCTCTTTTCTCTGGTGTGCTCTTTGGTTTTCTCCAAATGTCTCATAATCCCCCTCTGTCCACTGCATCTGTGTGTGACAGGTGGAATGGTGCGGTCAGGGGACACTGGTGTCCTCCGTGGCTGCGCAGGTCCCTCCCTGGGGGCGGCGGTGAGCTCTGTCTGCGGGGAGCGGGGTGCTCGGCTTGCTCTAGGATGCTCAGGTAGGGAGTGGGCGGGCACATGGGTGACCCCAAACAGTCCCCTTGGACTTTCCATTTCTTAAGGTCAGATCAGCACCGGGTATAATATTTTTCTCTTCTTAGTCCTCAAGAGGACCTTGAGTGAGACAATTGTTAACTAAGACAAACACTCCCTTACTATTCATGAAGGGCCACTCTGAGCCAGGCATTTTTAGCTGCTTTATTTCCATTTATCTTGTCTAATTCCCTAAACAGCTCTGCTTTCCATTTTAGAGATGAGGAGACAGACCCAAAGAGGGTCAGACGCCTGCCCACGTTGACACATTGGGAAGTGGCAGAACCAGAAGAAGAACCCAGTCTGGAGGCCCCAGAGCTCTGCTCTTTCCGGCACTTGCTTGAGGCCACACAGACCAACCGTTGTGAGTGACTTCCAGGAATCCACGGTCACTGCAAACTGCCTCACGCCATCCCCTCCATGCTGTGCGTTTTATAAATTCGTAGCATAGAGAATTATGTCCAATATAATCTCTAGGTGTGGTCTTGAGTAGAAACAGCTCCCTTTTTGGGTGTGCAATGGTTGCTTGACAGAGAGACTCTTATTCTAGAGAGGGTCTAGGGTGGCTGTGACTCCCTGCAGACGTGCTGGGTGTGAGTCGAGCCTGGGTCAAGCTTTCTAGCTCCTCCTGACTCATCTCCTGTCTTCCCCACCGCTCCGGCATGGCCTGCCTTCCTGCTGGGAACAGGGACCCCGGCCTCTTCCCGACCCTTCTCGCTAACAGGACCTGGACGCCTTCAGAAGTTCTCTCCCCTGCCAGGCCGAGAGACTAGAGGACAGACTCACACCGGGAGAGGGGCAAGGTGCAGACCCCAGCATCCCGCTGCGAAGCTGTCTTTGCTTACGAAACTCTGCAAGTGGGGCTGAAACCCCCAGGGTTTGGGGAAGCCCTCGATGATTTCTGCAGGAGAACGCAAGCACGGGCCGACCCGGTGCCGGGCAGCAGAGGCGAATGCAAAGTTTACAGTAACCAAATTCCCAATCGGCCAGGTGGCGCCCAGAGGCACCCTCCCCGCCCCCACCCCTCCCCGCCATTCCCATGTTCCACTCCACAGTCCGTTCTAGTTTAGAAACGTGCGGAACATGAGATCACCCAGTCTGAGAAGACGGAAGATGGAATGTGTTAGCTGCAGCCAGAGATAGCAATGAATTTTACAGAAGGCCTCATTCAAGTTCACAAATCAGTCCCATAACAGCCCCAATTCTACATCTCCGCAGACGGAGGTGGCCAGCTTCTCATCTCAGGCGAGGCCACTTGTCTCGGCCTAATCATGTTCCTGCAGTGTGGAAAGCTCACACTGGCCCTGGATTCCCCAGAGTGCTTCAAATTGCATGGGAATGAGACCCTTCCTTGCACACGGCCACATGTCCCCATCCGTGTTCTGCTGGGAAGCCAGACCCCAGGCATTGGGGTCACAGACAGACAGGACCCAGGACATCAGTAAGCTCAACTCCTCACTCAAAAGACAAGGACACCAAGGCAAAGACCTGTCCAAAACCATAGCTAGGGGACCAGGACACTATTTCAGAATGACAGCCAGTGGTTTTTCTTTTCTTTTTTAAAATTAATTAATTTTTAAAATTTCAAAATATTACGGGGATACAAATGTTTTCGTTACATGGATTGCTTTTGTGATGCATAAAATTCGGCTATAAAACCATCTGGTCCGGGACTTTTTTTTTGTTGGAAGATTCTTTATTCCTGCTTCCATTATGTTGCTTGTAATTGGTCTGCTCAGGAGTTCTATTTCTTCCTGATTGAGCCTTGGGAGGTTGCATGTTTCCAAGAGTTTGTCCATTTCCTCAATGTTTTCAAGTTTATGTGCATAGAGATTTTTATACTATTCACAGATGATACGAATATTTTGTATTTCTGTGGTATCAGTTGTAACATCTCCTTTTTCATTTCTGATTGAGCTTATTTGGGTCCCTTCTTTTCTATTTCTGGTTAATCTAGCAAGAGGTCTATCAATTTTGTTTATCTTTTCAAAGATCCAACTTTTTGTTTCATTAATCTTCTGTATTTTTTTTTTTGATTTCTTTTAGTTCTGCTCTGATTTTACTTATTTCTTTTCTTCTGCTGTGTTTAGGATTGGTTTGCTCTTCCTTTTCTACTTCCTTGAGATGATTCATTAGATTGTTGCTTTTCATCTTTCTGTCTTTTTGATGTAGGCATTTAAGGCTATGAATTTTCCCCTTAGGGCTGCTTTTGCTGAATCTCACAGATTTTGATAACTTGTGACTCTTTTATTATTTAGTTTGAGGACTCTTTTGATTTCCACCTGCTTGACCCAATAATCATTCAGCAGTAGGTTGTTTAATTTCCATGACTTTGTGTAGAATTGAGTGTTTCTGTTGGAGTTGATTTCTAATTTTATTCCACTATGGTCTGACAAGATACATGGTATACTTTCTATCTTTTTGAATTTATTGAGACATGTTTTGTGGCCTAATATATGAATAATCTTAGAGAATATTCCGTGTGCTGATGAGAAGAATGTATATTCAGTCGTTTTTGGGTAGAACATTCTGTAAATGTCTGTTAGGCCCATTTGCTCTAGAGTCCTGTTTAAGTCAAGTATGTATTTATTTATTTTCTGCTTGGAGGATCTGTCCAATTCTGTCAGTGGGGTGAAGTCCCCAGCAATTATGATGTTGCTATTTATCACTTTGTTTAGACCTAGTAGGGTTTGCCCTATGAATCTAGGAGCACCTGTGTTGGGTGCATAAATATTTAGGATTGTTATATCTTCTCGATGACTTGCTCCCTTTACTATTATCTAATGAGTGTCCTTGTATTTCTTTACAATTATTGATTTGAAGTCTATGTTATAAGATATGAGAATGGGTACACCAGCTTTCTTTTGATTTCCATTTGCAGGGAATATTTTTTCCCTTCCCTTCACTTTGAGTCTGAATGAATCCTTGTGTTTTAGATGTGTTCCTGGAGACAGAAGATACTTGGCTTGTGTTTGTTTTAATCTATTTAGCCAGCCTATGTCTCTTCAGTTGGGGACTTCAAATCATTCATGTTTATTGAAATAATCAATAAGTGGGATGCCTTCTGTTCATCCTGTTGGGCAAAACCTTATTGCTTTGTTTTACCTCTTGAGCCATTATTTTACGTGGGCTCTGAACTTTAGCTTTTGGATGGTTTTGCTCTGGTGGGTTTCTGTTGTGCCGATCAATGTATTATGCAGATCTGAGTACTTCCTGCAGGTCTGGTCTTGACAAATTCCCTCAGTGTTTGCTCACCTGAAAAACTCTTTATTTCTATTTCTCCCTCATATAAGAAACTTAGTTTTGCAGGATACAAAATTCTAGGCTGGCCATTATTCTCTTGAAAAAGACTGAAGATGGGCCCCCAGGCCCTTCTGGCTTGTAACGTCTCAGTTGAGAAGTCTGTAGTTAGCCTGATGGATTTTCCTTTGTAAGTTAGCTGATGTTTTCACTTTTTGGTTTACAGGACTTACTCCTTTGTGTTAACTTTGGCTAGTCTGATGACTATGTTTCATGGTGTTTGCGTCTTTGTGATGAACCTCCCAGGTGTTCTTGAGCTTTTTGTACCTGGATATCTAAATTTGTAGCAAGACTAGGGAAGTTTTCCTCAATTATTCCCTCGAATAGGTTTTCCAACCTTGTGTGCTTTCTTCTTCCCCCCCAGGGGTACCTATAATTATTATGTTTGGCCATTTTACATAATCCCATATTTCTTCCAGGCTTTGTTCCTTCCTCTTAATTCTCTGCTCTTTATCTTTGGCTGACTTGCTTAATGTGAAGGTGTTGTCTTCAAGCTCTGAGATTCTTTCTTCTGCCTGGTATAGTGTAGCCTTAAGACTTTCCACTGTGTTTTGTATTTCCTTGAATGAATTTTTCTTTCTAGAAGTTTTATTTGATTTTTTAAAATAATTCAATTTTAGTGAATTTTTCATTCATTTCCTGAATTTTTTTTTTTGTGTGATTTGTGTTGGGTTTCCATTTTATCTTGTATTTTGTTGAGCTTACTTATAATCCATATTTGGAATTATTTAACTGTCATTCAATATTCTGATTTTGGTTGGTTTTGATTGCTAGAGAGCTGGTGTTCTCTTTTTGGGGGTGACCCTTCACTCTGATTGTTCATACTTCCAGAATTCTTTTGTTGATTCCTTGTCATCTGGAGCAGCTATTACTTCTTATTTTTTGGCTTTTATTTTGTTTAGATAGGGTTATTTCCCCTTGCCTCACCCATATGGGTGAGTTTGTAGCATATGTGGGATAAAAACCTTTGGTTTTGCTTGTAGGTGCTTTGATGGTAATCTAGGTTCTGAATGGATGCCTTGGTTATAGGTATCTTTGTTGTGGTGGTTTTCTCAGTTGCTAGTTGTTTTTAGGCTGTAGGAGTGGTGAGCTACGTGTGTGGCAAGATTCCCTTTCTCTCTTTGATTAGGGAGGATGGAGGTCTTTGAAATCCTTTCCCCCACCCTGTGGTCTTCTTAACAGTGTGGGTTGTATTGGCATGCCCACTTTAATGTCTGAGGCAGCAGGTGGTGCTTGTGGGTGAGAATCAACTACACCCTGTATGACTGAGTCAGTAAATGCTGTAAAGGGTGTGCAAACTGACCTCCCTGTCAGTAGGTGGCACTTGCCAGAAGAAACAAGCTGCAATGTTGTTTCTGGGACCTGTGACCAGCTCTAGTCCCTCAGGAGAAGCACTCTAATGCCCCAGGTGGTGGGTGGGGTCCTGGAACTTCCAGGTGTGTCCTTATTCTCCACCATAGCAGAGGTGGGTGGGGAGTGCAGCTGGGCAGGGTTGGGTTGGGTGAACCTGCCCTTAAGCTCCACAAAAGCTGGCAAGGTGTCTGTTTCAGCTGATGTCATAGGTCCATTGTCCCCTCTGGGCAAAGCTGCCAGGGAGGGGTTGAAGTAGCCCCACCCAACCAGCAAGTCTACGTGTGGAGGTGGGGCCATCTGAGTTCTCACTCTGGCAGTCTGGAGCAGGCCCCACTCCTTTCCATCCTCCCCTGCTCCACAGTTTCCTCCTGGCACCTGCTGGCAGGCAGGAAGTCAAGCCAGCTGAGCTTCCCCATGACTGTGCTGCAGGCCAGGAGGTTCCCTGCCCAGGATCCTGGCCTGAGCTGGGAGCGTGGTGGTGGGGAGAGGTTCTCCACAAACATGCTTCAGCTAGGACCCACAATGCTTTCTACCCCCTGATTTGACCATGCGGCTCCCTCACCTCCTGAGACTAATTTACAAATCTCCCTTCCTTGCCCCCGAGCAACATGATTGAGACCTGGGGCTATGGGATCTGGCCTATGGTCTGTCTCTGGGTCACTGAAGATCAATCCCTGACCATGCCAGGGAGAAGCATGCTGGTCCCGAGTCACCCATGGGGTGTCCAAGCAGGTTTGATGTCCCTCTGCCTTGGGGTGTGATCCGCTCTGATGGAGTCACTAGGCAAGCAGAACCAGGGAGGGCTGGCAGGCAGGGAGCTCACAGTCTGAGCACCCCTTAGTCCACTGCAGGACCACAATAGGAAAGGTCAGAGCCCCACTCTCTGTGGACGCCTCGGTGTGGTGGCTCAATTGTCTCTAGCAGCCACAGGTGGGGGAAGGAAAGGGGAGGAAAACAGTCAGAATGGAGGGAATCCAGCACTCTGGTCCTGTCCATCCCTCACTGTGGGGGGACGCCTGCCCAGAATGTCCAGGCACTGCAGTCATGTAGATCATCTGGGATCCACGGACCCCTGTGGCTCCTGCATCCTGGGCCAGAGTTGGGAAACGTCTGTGGGGGAACGAACTAGATGAAACCTAGGAGTTGAAGCCACATGGGGAGGACAGAGGCACCCTGTGGGCAGAGAGGCAATATGGCAATATGGCAATATGGCACCTGCTGTCCTGGCTCAGGTCTGTGGGGTGGGAGGCAGTCCAGAGGGCTGGGATCCTGGTGCCCTGTTGACAAGAAGCTTCCAGATCCCTGGCAGCAACAGCCTCATGTGGGCAGAAGGTCTTTCCAGCAGCTCAGGAACCCACTGAATGTCAGAGATGCAAGGGAGGGAGAAACAAACCGCTCCACCTGCCCTTCTCACTGGACTCCAAGCTTCTTGGGGGTTGACCTCTGCCGATACCTTGCTCCTTCCTGTTCTGCTCCATAACTTCTGCCCATGGAGTCTCCTGAAGGTTCTGGCAACCTTCCCTCAGATCCACACCCGATCTCTGTCTTTTTCTCTTTCATCTAAAACTTCTCCTTCTTACTGAGATGCTCCGGCAGCTGGTGTCTCTGGTCAGTCTTTTTGCTTACTCCCTCTTATTCTTCTCCATGGTTTTTCATTCTCAGCAAATTATTTTTTCTCTTAGGTTCTTCCACCATTAAAATCAAACGCAAGGTTCAGTGATATAGCCTCAGAGAAGATGGTACACAGAACACAAAAGCATCAAATTCTTGGCCCTCAAAACTCATAGCAGAGACAATTTTCTTGAAATGAAGACCTTTGATGTGCAGAAGACAAGCTTTTGAAAGATAACTTATTTCTAAAGCTCTAAAATCTTGGCTTTTCATAGCAAGAAATAGAGCTATGGAGTCTGTACAGTTCAGAGCCTGAGCAGATGGGCTGGAAGGATGCGGTGGGATTCAGGGGCCAGTTTTCCTAACCAAGAGGGGACCACAACACCTGGTGGGGAAGGAGGGAGTGGGATTGGGGGATGACAGCAGAGACGATCATTAGAAGGGGTCTTATGTCCCATCCTCCTTGGAGGAGTCTGTCAAAACCCCATATAAGTTGGTGGGAGTCCCAGGATGCCACAGGAGAAGGGCTGGAGGCCTGTCAGGGAGACCCTGAACCTCGCCAGTGCGGAGCTGGAGGCAGAAAGGGTTGGGGTCTTCCTGGAGAGGGGTCTGGGCAGGTGCTGGGCACTCTCAGCTCTGTGTCCCCCACCTCGTGCCCTCCACTCTCCAGACCGACAGCTCTGAACTTGCAGTCTGCCACCTCCCCTTCCTTATGGAGGGGCTGTGGGCTACTTATCTGTGCCTCAGTTTCCTCATCTGAAAAATGGGGATAAAAATAGAGCTTACCACACTGGGATTAAATGAGATGGTACCCAGAAAGTCCTTAGCATGGACCCTGGCACAGAGAAATCACTTGAAAAACGCAGCTCTTTTTACCATTGCTAACAACGACACGTCAGCTTTGAAATCAAGTCACTGGAATAGGCGGAGCCAGGGTGCCCCTGTGCGCAGGCTAATCAAACATCCGCGTCATCACCATCTTCTCAACAGCCGCCCGCGAGAGCCGGGATGCTGGTGCCGTGTGGCTTGTAATCATATTCAGTGAGATCTCAGCGTAGTTCTCCCAAGTCCACAGGCCCCAGAATGAAACACGTCTTGTGACAACTTCCCTTCTCTCTGCAGAGGGAAGGCTGGGGTGTACGGAGACCCCTGCCTGCATGTGAGACCCACAAACCCAGAGGGGAGTGATGAGTGGCCCTGGGAACAAACAAACACTCTTTTAATGGCTAAAAAATTGAGAGTGCAAGCCTGCCTGTCCCTCTCGGAAGCCTGTGCGTGTGTGTGTGTGTGTGCACGCATGTGTGTGCGTGTCCTCCCTGCTGCCCATGTCTCTGCGGAGCTTCAGACAACGCAGAAGCCATCGACCTACCAGGCACAACCTGACCACACCAAAGCAGCTGAGATCACAGCTGGCAGAGCTCAATATTTCAAAATGTCACGCTCCCTGTGGCCTGTGAGCTGTCATGCTGTAAAGGGCCCACAGGATAGACTGTCATTTTTTTTCTGTTCTCGGGGAGAGTGTCATCATGTACGAGGACTGCTGGTTGTCAGGGGCATTGAGGCCAGACCCTTTGGGGGCCAGTGTCGCCACGGGGGGCCCCAGCCTGCTCTCTGCCCACGAGGGCTCGCTATGCGGGAGGCCCCGCGCTGTGAGCAGGGCAGGACTTCCCTCCAGCCCCGGCTCTCGGGCCAGCCACCTCCCCTCCTCTCCTTCTCTTGCTCCTCTACGCTTCTCTCAGGTTTGGGTTCTTGTTTTCTTTCCTGCAGTCTAAAGCTCTTCAGCATCAGGGAAGATTAAATTTTCCATAAGAGGCGCCCCTCAGGGCGCAGTAAACACGGGATAAGTTTTGCTGTCTTCTTCACGTGAAAGGGTGCAGAGGCAGGAAAGCAGGGCTGGCACAGTGTCTCCGTCAACTTGTCACAGACCCAGGGGCGTCCCAATCCACCCTTCTGCCATCCCTGGGTGTGGCTCTCGGCCCCATGGTCCAGGATGGAGCTTGAGCTCCAGCCAGAATACTGTCGTTCCAGGCGGCGACAGGGAAGACGGGAAGGAGGACACACCCTCTCCCCGCGAAGGCGGCTTCCTGGGGATCGCACATCACACTCTGCTTCCTTTGATTGGCGGGAGTTGCAGAGGAGGAAGCAGTTGCGTGCAGGTGGGCTGGAGCCAGATTGCTGCCCCGCCTGGGGGGGTGCATGGTGGGGGTCCCTCCCACGCCCAAAAGGAGGCCCAGGCTCTCCTCCTGCGCGCCCTGGGGTTTCGGGGGAGGGTGTGCGGGGCATCATTGCTCAGACGGGCACAGCGTGGAGAATGACAGTGTGTCGCACGGATGTCTCCAGGGACAGACGCTGGGTGGGGTGGGGGTGGGACAACCGGAGCCATCACAGATCAACACTTTCTGGAAGTTTTTCTTTAAAAAGTCGCTCCCTGGCCTTGTTACGGTGGAGGCTATCAGGCCAAATACAAAAATAACTGTACACACACACACACACGTTGCCGTCTGCAATAACAGCCTCAGAAGCAGGAGGAAGCTGCTGCCTGCTGGGCCCTGTTCGCCGCAGGCCTCCGGTTTTGTGCCGCCTTCCTAGAGTTTTCTTTTGAGCAGCGGAAAGGCCCCAAACACGCCGGACGGTGCCTGTCCTCCTCGACACTCCCCTGCTGAGGACCAGTCAGGCCAGAGCTGCTGACCAGCAGGGCGGGGACCAGGGGCAGAGCCGTGACAACAGGCACCTGCAGCTGATGCGCGGTGCGGGCAGGGTCTGCAGCCGGGGCCTGCCGTGTGGCCTCAGGGAGGTCCCTCTCCTCAGTCTGTTCATCTGCAAAATGACCCCTATTATGCAGGACGTAATCACTTCTCTCTGTAGGAAGGGAGGGAAATGATATCAGAGAAAAAAAAAAGCAGCACGGGGCGTCCAGGGTGCTGCCCAGGATGGGTGGGTGGCCCTTGCCTGGGTGGGAAGAGATGAGGAGCTGGAACCAGGCACACACAAGCCAGCCCCACCTGGCCCCGGACAGGAGAGAGCAAAACCCCTGCTGCTGAGATGCAGCGTGACCAGCTACTCCCAAGAGGGGTTTCACGAATGATTTCAAAGACGGGCGGAGACTCTTGGGTGAACCTGGGAGTTCCCAGCTGAGCCCTCGTGGCCGAGTGCGTGTCGCAGTCTGGGATGGAGGGGACACCCTGGAGTGCCGTGGCGGCCGGCCCAGGCCGTCTGCCTCCTGCTTCCCGCAGCCCTGCGGCCGTCCAGCGTCTGGCCCTGGCAGTGACGGCCAGGTCTGAGTTCATTTCCTTCCTCAGTGAGCCTGAGTAGACGTCCTCTGAGCAGGGGTTGGACTCAGCCCTCCTGTGGCACTGGGCAGGGGGTCAGCGAGACCAAACTGCAGGTGTTGGCACGACTCAGCGGGCACAGCAGCAGCCTTCCAGCTGGCGGCCTTGTGACAGCCGTGTAATCCAAAGGCCACGGCTGTGCCTGTGCAGATCGCGTGTCCCACATCAAAGCCGCAGCTCTGGGAGCACCGTCTTCCCACCGCGCAGCGGGCAGAGTGATGGCACCCGGCGGTGGCAGTGATGTGTGTGCACACGTGGGCACGAGAAATGTCACCGCCCGTGCCGGCCTGGGCGCCGGCCTGCTGCCCTCTGCCTGCTGGCTCTTGTCATGCTGACGGTGGGCTCTGTCTGCTGCTAATTGGATCTAGGAAGCCCCGCTGCCGGCGGAGGGCAGATTGTATCAGTCCTGAGCAGTCGCTGGCATGTACTTTGCATGTCAGAAGATGAGCAGCAGCCTGACCGGGGCCACTGGAAACACAGAACACACGCTCACAGGGCCAGCCGCGTGCCGGGAGCTCACCAGTGGGGCTGAGGGGGACCGAGTCCTGGACACCTGAGCATCCTCAGACGTTCTCAGACAGCTGGGCGAGTTTTGAAGAGAGAAGAACAAACAACTCTCAGCAGGGGACTAGACTGAATATGACTGAATCTCTCTGCGTACGGAAGGTACGCTAAGCTCTAGCAGAAACGCAGGACCGGCATTAACTACGCCAAATTTGGCTGTAAAAGAAACTAGGAAATGAATCCTCCAGTTACGTGAGTTTTAACTGCCAAGGAGGGGCTTCCGATCCTCTATTTCAGACTCGGAATTCCCTTTTTTGTGATGCCCTTTGAACTCCTGGAAACTCCCTGAAACCGCCCCCTGGTCCCGTGGGAAGGGGTGCGGGGAGCCGTCCCTCAGTGAGGACCGACGTCCAGGCCTCCTGGCAACCCCGCACAAGTGACGTTCTACCTTTCAAGGGGGAGAGTCTCGAGGCCTCCTACAGGGAGGCCCAGGGGGCCTTCAGGGTCATGAGGCCCCTTGTAACTTCTGCCCACCCCCCGCCCCCACAGCCGAGGGCTAAGGGGCTCTGCTGTGAGAAGTCCTAATAATTAAAATCACAGTGCAAAGCGGACGTGGGGAAGGCCATGCACGCTACAAAGCAATTCTCATCTGCCACGGAGTCAACCCTACACACACTGCCTGTCACTGCGGGCTGGGCCCTGGGGACACTGCTGTGTCATCACCAGCCACCGCCCCTCCACTCACGGGGCTCGTGTCAAGGGGGGAGCCGAGACAAATCTGGGTGTATCCAGGCAGGCCACTGAACCTGGATTTGGAGATGGCGGCCGGGAGGGCCTCTAGGAAGGTGCCTCTGTGACCCGAGAGGCAGAAGCGTGTCCAGGAGAGCACGGACGGCCAGGCCGAGGTCCAGCACCCCCGGCGCCCCCCCTGCCACGGGGAGAGGCCGGGCTGGACAGCACAGGCTGGAGGCTCCTGCAGGCTGTTTCAGGAGACCTGTCCTCCTACCGGTGGCTCCCAGCCAGGCCGGGGCTGTTGACGAGCACGTGGCAGACACTGAGCAGAAGCCACTGAGTGAGCAGCAGCTACAGGATGACGCCTCAAGACCAGAAATTCAAAGGGAGAAAGGAGCAAAGGGCCTCAGTGTCTGCCGACGGGACGCGGCCATAAATATTCAGATAAATAATGAACCAGTTGAGAGTAAAAAAGGCACAAGGACCCGGCTGGGAGCCTGGGAGCTGTGTTTGGCCTGCAGGTGTCTGTTTACGGTTGGGAAGGGCTGATGCCAACCGAGGCTGGAAGCTCCACCTCGCCCCTCATTAGGCAAAACGGATTCTCCCCAGGCCGCTGCCTTCCCAGGGAACCTGACCACGAGAACGGCCGCCCCCTTCCGCCGGCTTCCACGGGCTCCGCAGGTTTCTTGCCCCGTTTCTGAAGACTGGCCTCCGCCGGCCTCTCTCCCCGACACCCGCCCTCTCCCGGGCTGAGGCGGAAGCGGTCGACGAGGGCACTGAGACCCCACCCCGAGGACCCCGAAGGAGAAGGGTGCTGGGGCCACAGCACTGGGCTTCCGAAGACTCTGCCGCCTTCTCCCACCCGGGCCTCACGCGGGCAGAGGCAGGACGGTCCGTCAGTGCCGGCCCGGCCCGGACCCCGTTCTGCGGTCAGCTTGGCGCTGCCGAGTGTGCAGCTGACCCCCGGCCGCCTGTCCCCTGCTCAGCCTGCCCACCTCCCGCAGGCCAGTCCCACCCTGCCTGTCTCCACCTGTCCTCTCTCAGGCCAGCACGTCTGCCGTGACAAATTGCTATGATTTTATGGCTTAAAATAGCAACAGTTTATGATCTCGTGGCTCTGGAGGGCAGAACTCCAGCCTGGGTCCTGCTGAGCTAAAATTCAGGCGTTGCTACGGCTGCGTCCCTACAGAAGGCTCTGGGGGAAAATTTACTTCCTTGCCTTTTCCACCTTCTAGAGGCTGCCAGAATTCCTTGGCTTGTGGCCCCTTCATCCATCATCAAAGCCCATGGTGTAGCATCTTCGTCTCCCCTGACTCTGACCCTCGTTGACACTTAAGGACCCGGTGATCGCGCTGGCCTTCCAGGCCGCATCCTGACACCCTTAACTTACAGCTGCAGAGCCCCTTTGCCACGTAAGGGAGCATGCAGATTTTGGGGACGAGGACGCAGCTCTCTCTGGGGCAGGGGGATGTCATCCTGCCTGCCCCATGGGCCAGCTCAACCCTTCAGCTCCCAGTGCTAACCGGGAAGGCTGGTTGGAGGACCGATGGCGTCCCGTGTCAGTCTCCCAAACTGCTGAGCAGCAGCGTCTGGACTCTGAAAGCAGAGGAGGCCCAGCAGGGAGGAAGAGGGGGGCCGGGAACAGAGTCCCTGCGGCCCTGGGGACTCTGCTGCTAACGCTACGGTCTTGCTTGGGTCATGGCACCGTCCCAGCCAGGGGTTCATGTCTCCCCTTCTCCGAAGTCCCATGTGCAGCAGGGGGTGGATTTGCAAATGCTTTCAGGCCTTATTTCCCAGATGAAAGGATTTTCCTGGGATGATTCTTTTTAATAAAACGCTTTTCCCTGATAACAAAATAACACATACTCGCCAAAGACAAGTTGGAACATAAGGGAAAGACCCAAAAAGGGATTTAGTCTCATGTGAGCGCAATACCCAGAGAGAGTGTCCAGGTATGGTTACATACATGGAAAGTTCCAGAAGGTGGGGCCACATTCTGACCACACTGTTTTGTAACTTTTTCACTCTTAACCTACTACCAACATTGTCTTACGTCATTGGATGCTCTCATAGCTAGAACGTCACGTGTGACGGCGCAGTAGGAGTTGGTCCTTCCCGTCTGCTGCAGGTGGCCTCATCCCCGGGGGCTGGTCCTGCGCTTGGCTCACGCGTGTGAGCAGTGCCGCCACCCGCGTCCTTCTGCACCTTTGCGAGCGCCTCCTGGGGTCCTGGCAGCAGAGGAGCCAGGTCCAAAGGTGCACAGGAAACTCCAAGAAGGCAGGGACTGTGTCTTTTCCCCGGTCTATCCACGGTGTGAAAGGTTATGGGTATTTGAAGACGGACTGACCAGGGGACGGACGCATCGATGTCGTGACGTATCTCAAAACACTCAGCCGAGCAGAAGCAGCCGGACACCGCAGAGCACACACCACACTCATGGGAGCTGCAGGACAGGCACACTGATCTGTGACGATCGAAATCAGATTAGCAATCACCCTCGGCAGGGCGGGTGGGGGCACTGACTGGGAAAGGGCCCCGCGGGGGACTTTTGCGGGTGACATACGCGATCTATACCTTGACTGGCATCATAGTTACACCGGTGTGATGCATCTGTCAAAACTCACCGAATTTAGCCACTTCTTGTCAACGGCGATATCAGTGTTTCGGTTCCGACAGACGTAGAGAACGCTTTAATTCACGAAAGCCCCACCCCCGCTCCCTGTTCTGCTGCTTAAAATATTTCCTTAACTGCGCTTTGGCTCAAGTAAGACTCTTTCCTGAGCCCCTCTCCCCCCTGCTGTCCTGCTGGCCGTGGCCTCAGCATCCCTCCCTGGCGCCGTCCAGGAACCAGGGAGGTGGGGCAGGTGTAGCAAGACCCCTCCACGACTCCCCAGGCTGTGGGTCCCCAAGAGAGACGGGGCAGCCGCTGTCCGGAGCCCCAGCCTGCCTCCAGGCCCCTGAGCTCTCTGCTTTCTGAACCCCAGGAGCAGACGCCAGGAGAACAGTTTTCCCGAAGTGCTGCCCAGGAAACAAACAGCCCTAGCAGCGGACCTCACCATGGCTTCCCTTCCCTGCCAGGCCTGGGGCCTTCATGGGAACACACTCCCTCTCCCCTTCATCCCCAGTCCTTTCGATAAGGGAAACCCCCAGCTATTGCTTGGTGGCACGTCAGCCGCCTGAGACCCCCGCCCCTCACGGAAGACCTGCATCAGCATAGCACTAACCTGTTACCTGGCCCAGCAACTAATCTATTACCTGGTGCATCCACATAATACTAGCCTATTACCTGGCGGGCATTAGTCACCTGATATCCCACCCCTTGGACCACCCTAACTTAATAAAAGTGGGAAAAATTGGGTAGACGGGGCTCAGAATTTGGTGGCGAGGCCCCTCTGAGCCCGCCGGCGAATAAACTTTGACTCTCCGTCTCTCCGTGTGCCGCTCGGTTTGTCCTCGGGACCAGCCGCTGTCACACTTCACCTGTGTCACACGCCCAAGTGCTATCTCCTCTTAATCACTGTTTCAACCCATGAAGGAGAAACTCTGGCGAGTTCCCTCCCACCGGCGCCTGGCCGTTCCCTGACCTTTCAAAGCCCGTTTTATGATGAGAAGAAAAGGACCCCGTGTTTAATTCAAAGCCGGCTCCGCACCTGACCTTCACACATGAAAATGTGTCCTGGTCGAGCGATCACTTTGCAGAATCTACCGAGAAAACATTCTCGCTTCCAATCTCAAACCTAAAAACACAGACGTTACTGTAGTGTCTCTCAGAGCTTGTTTTTCAGGCCGTAAGAAGTTCCTGCAACGAGCCGGCTTTCGTTATTCGCGAGCGGTCTGTGCGCTCCCCGAGTCTGAGAGGCGGGAGGGCCGGGGACGTCTCAGCCGCCAAGTGCCCGTCGACGCGATGGCGGCTGCGGGGAAACGGGGCGTGCCACGGCGACAAAGCAAACTTCTCTTTACATCATTGCATTACGCTCAGTGAAAACAAAAATAAGCTCCAAGAAGAGGCTGTGTGTTCAACACCCGCTTTAATTTCAGGCAGTTAAGAGCAGCCACGCACTATCCTTCAGAAACAATAAATAAAGTTCCCGAGTAACTGAAAAGACTCTTCACCTCCTCTGAGACGGCACGTCCCGTTCTCCGTCATGTTTACCAATTATCGCTGTGAGTGATACCCCCCAACACGGATTAATCGCCACCTTCCCCTGTGTTGCAATTTTTATTTTCCTAAAGCAAAATTTGGAGAATTAAGTCTTGGAGAATAAACCTGCTCAATCGCAACAACACAGTTGCGTATGAACTTTTTTCTCCCCTTGCAGTTTATAAACCTCACAGTGCTGCTCTGAGCAAGAAACCAATTTCAGAGCTGAGTTAAATGACCCAGAGGAAGAAGAGTACCAGATTAACTTTTCTGGGCCTTTGCCCACCCAAGCAAGCCTGAAGCACGATTCCTGACCTCTCCTTGCTCTAGTAAGCTTCCCAAGGAGGGGTCACGTTCCAACCCTGCAGTGTGCCTTTCTTTCCAGAGCTTTCCAACGACTTGGCATCGTCTCTGGATGAAGACCGTCCCGGGAGTGGGAGTCCCTTCCCTCTGCCCCTTTCTATGGCATCTTGAGATTTCACGGTCGGTCGCAACCATTCTTTGCAGCTATTTACTGCTCTAATTGAGAAGCATTCTCTGTCCTGTTGTCCGCCGTGCGTCCTGCTACAGAAGGAGGCTCTCCCGGCGGGTCTCCTGCTCCTGCCTGAGCTCAACTCTTTCCTCTTCTCCAGCTGCTGCCTTTGGTCTCCACCAGGCCCCTGTCGCCGTTCTCTGCCCACGAACACACAGGGCTCCCTGGAGCGTCAGACCAGGACATCTCGGCCAAAACTCACGGGCATCTCTTGCAAGGTCTCCTGTTCTTGCTGTTAAAGGTCTTTTTCCACCCCAAAAGTATTCCATGCAATTCTTGAGACTGCGAATGTGTGACCCAGGCAGCCACGAGGAAACCCAGGGGAGCTGCCAGATGCCAAGTTTGTCCCTCCAAGACAGCGGTTCTGAGAGCGGGGCGGACCTGGCCATCACTGGAGCACTTTCGGTAGTCACGATGACCGGGGTGGGGCTGTCATTAGTACTGAGTGGGCAAGAACTGGGGTTGCCACACAGCCTGCGTCGTACAGGACGCCCTTCACGACGATAAACTGTCACGTGTCCCTATTTTTTTGAATGTCCCATTGAATATTCATGAAGGTGAAAACACATTTATAATTATTTGAGCCTAGAATGTAACTGTGGCTATTCATAAACAAAGCATTTTGTGCATGGCTTAATATACTCCGCATTTTTCTGTGGTACAACCACCGTGAAACCAAGGCACGAGCACACACAGCTCTTTGAGAACATCCCACAACTCGCTCATCGTGATCTCCGTGGCAACCGTGGTGTGGGGGCTGCCGATTCGGTGCACCTGTGTCGGGCCGCTTTCCTGCCAGCACCTGGCTACATTGTTACGAATTCTGCTGTGCCTTTGCATACTGAACTACGTAATATTTTACTACAAATTACTTTCTTTGTATTTCTCACGTATATTTTGATTAGGACATCATATTGTTAAATTACAGGTGGAAGTAGATCATATCATCTCTACATTTCATTTCAGGGCAATAAAGGGGGCATTATAAAATATGCGTTCTAAAAAGCGGGTCGTGCATCTGAAAGACCTGAGAACCTGTGTTCAAAGATTTGGCGCCGTGGAACCCAGTCACCCCTCCCAAAAGAGAACAAGGGGAAGCCTTTGCTTATTTGTGTATTTGTTGGCTCCCACTCGCCCAACACACGCTGCCAGGGAACCTTCTAGGAGGACGCGAGGCCTCCCTGTCTATGCCCTAGGGCCGCACCGACAGGCCCAGGGACTGAAGCCTCTGGACCTGCTGTGAGCTGGAGCACACGGGAAGGACAGCCCCGTCCCCTGGGAAATGGGAGACGCTGCCCCTCCCTAACCCTAACCCCAACCCCTCCGGAGTGGGCACAAGACCGCCGAGCGGAGGCTGTTCCGGGCGGTGGCCTCGGGGCTGGCCCTGCCTTGGGAGCCCCGCACACTCTCCTGCCCAGACGACGCCTCTCCTCTCTTTCTCAGCAGCTACGTCTTAACCTTAGGTACGTCCTATTTAAAACCATGGTCTCATACTTTTAACTCATTAATTTCTATGCATTTAACCTAGCTCCTTTTTTAATACTTAATTTTAAAGTTCTTTCTTTTTTTATTCCTTTCTTTTCTATTTTATCTGAAGTTTAATACCTGGGATTTAAGTTCCAGTCTTCTAATTCCTTTGCTCCTGTCTCCCGTCGCTGTAGCTTGTTAAACCTCTTATTTTAAACCCCCCACCGTTCATAGATCGCCCTGTCCTCACTCCTTCCTGTTCTGTTTCCATCTGGGGCTTTACGTCTGCTCTGTCATTCTTAAAAGAAATAAATTACGCCTTGTTATTTTTTTTCTCTTTCCAAATAATCCGGATGTTCCGTACGGGGTAAAACAACCCCAAAAACCACAGAACAAAAACGTGCACAGAGCCCCGCCTCGTCCCCCCCCACCGGCTGAGCGCGGCTGCGGGAACGGCAGTGACAGGGAAGACGCTCAGGTCCCCGGGTGGGCAGGGAGCCGCCAGCCCTGCTCCTCCCGGCAGCGGGGGTCACTCAGAACAGCCCCCTCGAGCCTCGCTTTCCCCGGCAACCCCGGAAATGCCCACCTGCCCTGACTGGCCTCCCCTGAGCCGGCCCTGGCGGGAAGCCTTCCTGGACCACTCGGCCTGGAGGTTCCCGTCTGGCTCTGCATTCTGCCGGCCGCTGCTACCTGGGTGTAACGACTTTAAGCATGGATTCGTTTCACTCCCTTCGCTCTCCCTTTCAGAACGACGCGCAGTGTCCTGGCAGGAGGCCGGGCCAGGCTGTTCCTGCACCTCCAGCCGGTGCGATCGGCCACACCGCTGGGACGGCACCCGGGCCACGGGCGGGGGCATCTCGGAGCTGCGAGGCCGCGGACCACAGGGACCGCCTTGGTGCGGCTGCAGTCACACCCAGCGTCGCCCAAAAGGAGGGCTGCCACCACCCTGCACCCTCTCCTGTCTCTGCAGCAGCCTCCACGGCCCCGCGCGGCCCTTGCACCCCGGAGATGGCCTTGCGCTGTGCAAGAGCTTTCTCTAGCCTGGATTCCCTCACGGGCCGCGGCACAGAGGGCGCCGAAGTCACTCTCGCCTCTTTGCAGTAACTCACCCGCCGCGCTGCCCGTGTTTAGCCCACCTCCGGGCCAGCAATGTGCCATCGGGGACAGAGTCCCCTTTAAATAGTTCCCTTCCTGCTGCACAGGGCAGCCTTGCTAAGGCAGCTCACACGGGACATTCTGGCATCAGCTGACAGAGGGACAGCTCAGAAATACTGAGTGTGCCCCTGGGGTGGGCGGTTTCTACCACTGCTCGCCAAGGGACGCGCTCCCAGCGCATCTTCACCTGGCTCCATTCCTGAGAGGCCAAGTCCCCAGACTGCCTGTGGCCTCTGAGGCTGGCTTTGCTGGAGGTGTGGGGTGGGTGGTGGAGGTCACAGGTGGGGCCAGCGACCTCAGAGGGACACCCAGTGCTTCCAGCGGGTGCCCTACCTGTTGGTCCAGATGGACGGCCAGGGCTGCCCCATGCCGGGGGTCCGACACCTGCTGAGTGAGCCCCGGTCTCAGGGCCTGCGACCGAGACTCCTTGCCCGTCCTGCAGGAACCGCCCTCCCGACACACGTAGCAGGCGGCGTCTGGGCGACTGCGCGGTTGGGAGGCAGGCGCCTAAATGAATCCTGAAGGAGATGGTACATTTTTTAAGCCACTTAATTGAATCTGTGGCAGTAAATCTTTTAGACTTCTCTTAGCATTTAGAATTTCAATTTACTCCATGGATTTTTGTGCTCAACCCCCGGTGAAAATGAGCGTTTGTGCCGAAAAGCTTTTAATCAACGGTTCTCAAAATGTCAGCGCCCGTTATCTCCGAAGCCCACTGAGATCTCTGTGCCCGTGGTTTAAAAAATAGACTCCGCGTATGCTGTTTCTTCTTTGCAGTTTCCAGCATCCTTTATCGTGGCTTAATCAGAGTCAGTTTTGATGTTCATCCCTCTCTTAATCTTCTCAGATTTCTTTTTAAGGTGAGCTTTCCACTCCAGTCCGGACGCGCCGGTCTCTCAAGATCCTCCGTGGCCGCTGCTGAAGGAGATGCGGACACGCTTCTGTGCGAAGCCCCGCGAAGCCCTCTGCTTCAGCACACGGGAGGCTGATTGCCCTTCTTTAATTAAATCAGTCATTTTTCCTTAACGCTGTTGGTGGAACCCCACAGTAAATCAAGCCACAGACCTGTCCTCATTTTATGCAGAGTTTGAGTGTTCTTGCGCACTCTTCTTCCAAAAGCTGGTCTTGGCAAAAGCTAACTTCCAAAAAGAAATCCGTCACGGCAGAAGAATACAAGATATCCCGAAAGAGAGAGAATTTTAGGGCTTTTAATGGCAAATAGTTTATTTTATGGAAAGGTGCTTTTTATTAATAATACTTCTGTGGCGAGACAGAACAACTCTTCAGCCAAATCACTGCCCTGGTGGGACCACCGAGGCACGGCCTCCCTCCCTCCCTCTCGGAGGCCAGGACCAGGAGCAGCTCCCTCACCTGGAGCTTTCGGATGCTGCTGTCATCTGAGCGGCCACCAGGGGGCAGCATGCGCCGCCACCTGCTGCCCTGCTCACCGGCACCTGCGGCCCGGCCCTGCGTGGGGCAGGACGTTCTCCCATCGATCTCCCGGCCTCCGGCTCCCTCCGAGCCCACTCAGCGCTGCCGTCTTCAGGGCCTGCTCCTTGATTTGTCAGGAGAATGAGTTATCGGCGCTGACGCTCCCCGTGATTTGTAGGTTGGAGAACTCAGCCGTACCGCCGTGACCTTTTCAATATTCTGTTATTAGATGGGCTGGCCGTGTCAACTCCTCCCGAGCAAAGTCTCTTCCCCATGTGCTGAAGAGGGAGAACGGCCAGTTAATCAGAACACCGCATGCTGAAAAGGTCGAACCAGGGCCGTGGGTGTTGGCATTCAAGGTTGGCATCCGTGCCCCGCAGCCTGCGGGGCTCAGAACCCCGGGGGCGGGCGGCACCTGGCAAGGGGATGAGGGCTCCCCTTGGGATCCTGTTCCGCCCCTTGCAGACATGGACTGCTCTTCCCAGTATTGCCCTCGTCTACACGGGCGACCCAGACTCCGTGCCACACCTGCAAGACCTACACCTGCCCGGGCTTCTGGCTCCTTCCCCAGCCTCAGCTCCCAGCACCCTTCACTTTGCTTTCGATGCCCAGCCGTGGTGGCCTTCATGTGCCACTGTGGCCATGCCACGTTCCTTCCGGTCCCAAGGCCTTTGCATACGCCGGGCCTCGGCTTAGCTCCCTCCTTTCCCAGAAGGTTGCAGGGCTGTCTCTCTCGGAACTCAGCTCCCAACCCAAACGCCACCTCACGGAGGCCTTTGCAGGACACGAGAGCCACCAGCACCATCACGGAAATAGCGCCCTGTTTGCTTTTCTCTGTAGTCTTTCCATCTGTTGTACGTGTCCGTTCACATGTTTATTCTCTGCCTCGAGCGCTTGAGGGCAAGGCTGCCACGGGACACGTTGCTGCTGATTCTCTGGCGCTCCGCAGCCACAGAACACGCAGGTCATCGACGTTTACTGGCCGAGTGACAGGGACAGTGCGTTTGTTAAAAAACAATCCCGTGACTCAGACTTCTCTGTGGTCACTGAAAACTTCCTTCTGCCTGCCTCTCTGTGTCCCTTTTCTTACCTTCCTCCTGGAGGACCAAGGACACACCCTTTGGTGACACAAGAAGCCAGGTGAGACCCAGCACCTGGAATCTGAACTCACTGCAGCTGTTCACAGTAACAGCCAGGGACTGATCTAAAACAGAAGCTTCTTATGTAAGCACAAGGCGGCGTCATCATTTACAGCCATGAGACCATTTTCAAGACCCAAACTTTGAACTTAAAATACTCTGGCTTGAAAAGGCCAAAAAAAAAAAAAAGTCCGGTACGTTCCCTTTGCTTCATTTCCTGGTGCAGACCTTTCCAAGACACATTTAAACCTGGATTTGCACGGAAATGTGGAAGCCCAACAGTGTCGGGAGGAGCAGAGCCACCCCTAGGACCCAGGGCTCTCCCCTGGAAGGCCTGCCACGAGGATGACTCAGTACTCGCTTCTCTGGGGCAGAGTTGGGGCAGGGGGGGACGCTGTTCTTCTTTCCTGGGGGACCTCGGTGCCGGGAAGAGCTCAGGATGACACAGATCTGACACGGCTGCTTCTGGCTGCACGGGCAGTGTGGACACCAAGACGCCTGTACGCTTTCCGCCTTCCAGCGGGTGCAGACTCGCTTGGCCAGCTACCCCGATCCCAAAGGCCCGAGATGTGTGTCTCTGTCCCCCAGAAATGAAACTGGCTTTTAGCATTACAAAAATGTGTGGGGTTGGTTGTGTTGTCTCTGAGACAACGTGGAAGATGCTGGTCCCAATGTCTCCCTTCAGCCCCAAGGTAAACAAGGAAGCAGCCATCTGGCGTGCGTTATTCTCAGAAGGTTTCTAGGAATCCGACCAAAGCGTCCCAGAAAGGCCTGCGTTTCGGTTCCATGCAAATCAGACCCTCGGTTTTCAGGACGATGACGTGGGGAGATTCTGCCGTGGTGGCATGTGACACTTTTGGGGGAGCACTTTGTTTCCAGGTCTCGGGCTGCAGCCGGTGGAGGCATCTGAGCAGCCACGGTGTGGCCACGCTTTCTCTCCACGGCGTGGCCGCACCGGGAGGATGAGAGATGCTAGGAAGTACGGGGAAGCAGGTTTCCTTGCCTCGTGGGGTTTTCTGCACCAGGCCACACCAGGAGTTTGGAACCCAAGATCAGGAGAGCAGAGAAGGAAATTAAAGCTAATGGTTTTAAAGAGCCTGCCCACTATGATCCTTGAGATGGAACAAATCAAAGGCAGTTCCACAGGTGGCACGGGATGTGCCTGGACAGAAACCTAATACAGCTTTGTGTTTTCTGTGGCTGGCCAGCTGGGACTTGTTCGCCATGCTCTCCCGCCAAGACAACCAAACCCAACGGGCAGGATCAAGATCCCGGGGTCTGAGGCTGTGATGGAGCCAGGAGACCATCCTGTCTGGCCCCTGCATTGCAAAGATGAACCTCGGCCCAGGAGAGGTCTGGCCTCTGCCCCTGGCTCCTGGGGGGTGATACCTAAGCCCTTGGACTGTGCCACCTAATGAGAGCACCTTCGTTGGCTTGGGTGCTTTGGGCAGGACACAGCCAATGCTAACAACTCAGCCTCTTATAAGGCGGGAGACTAAGGTCAGCCTTGTGGCAGTCAGCCGGGTCTGTGTGACCGAGTCCCAGGGAAACCCTTGGTGCTAGGGCTCAGGTGAGCTCTCCTGGGGGCTGCGCACCACATACATCATCACACGTCACAGCCGGAGAAGCCAGTGCCGTCTGCACAGCGCCAGCGGGAGGGGACAGTTGCAAGTTCCGTGCTTGGGACTCTTGTGGGCCCACCTGTGTGCCTCTTCCGTCTGCTGACCTTGGCCGGTCGCCTTGCGCTGTCATGAGCCACAACCATGAATGTGAAAGGTTTTCTGAGTTCTGTGAGTCGCGCTGGTGTGTCACTGAACAACTGGTGTCAGAGTGAGAACTACCCAACTCTGCAGAAACCGAGGTCCAGAGAGCAGGTGGGAGAACCTGGGTCCCCTGATGCCCAGGTGAGGCCCCTGGTGGGGCAGGTGCATCACACGCAGGTGGCCTCCCCGATGCAGGAAACAGACATGCACCAGAACAGCCCTGCGGGCAGCCGTGCGCTGGCCTTGCTGTCAGAGGTGCTGGGACCTTGGAGCCAAAGTCTACTAGGTCCTCTCCTTGTCCCCGACTGTGGACGTGTGGCTGTCATCTGGCCCGTTCCAATCATTTCGTTTCACCGTGTGAAGATCAGCCGGCAGGCCAGGGTTTTTCCTCGTGCCAACCGGCTTTTTCTGCCAAAGGGGATTTTCCAGCAGTCGGTACTTCAGGGATTCAGTTCTTCTTGTGGTGGGAAAAGCCCATCTTGAGCCAAACGTAGGTGCCGCTTGTGACAGCTGCAGGGAGCGGCTTCCAAGGTCGGCGTGGGTCCTGGCAGGCACGCCCACACGTGGCCTGCCACCCGAGCTGCCATGCCTGCCCTTTTCTTGTTAATGTTAATCTCTTTTTATCTTCCAAAGCTCAGTGCCCACCTGGCACTTGAGACCTGGCGAGAGAGGATCACGCCTCTTAGCAAAACGAGACGCCAATTATGCAAGCTGCTGCCTTTGGCGACCGGCGTCTCGCTCATCCATAGCATGGCCCATCCATCTGCGCATGGCCTCCCTGGGCCAGGCCTGGCTCTCGGGACGCCTGTGTTGCCCTGGGCACTGTCTGCAAGCTGGGCCCGTGGAGGGACCGGCGGAGGCTGAGTGCCCCGGGGCACGCAGAGGAGCATAGTTCCAGGCCGGCGGCGCAGACCAGCGCCTGTGGGACCCAGTGGGACGAGCCTGCCCCACCCAGACTGGGCATCGCCACAAAGACCCTGCCCAAGGCGGCTGGGCCCACATCTCAGGGCTGCCCAGGGGTGGCTCTGCTCCCCATCGCCCACACGGCAGGTGGCATCCCTGACATTCCGCATATTCACTGCTGAGGACGTGACCCCACATAGCTCTCACGAGATTTTAACTCAGGGCTCATGTCCCTAAAACCCCCACGATGGAAGAGCAAGCAGGAAGGGCGAGGCCTCGGTCTGGGGGATGCGTGGGCTGCTCCTGGTGGCAGGGGACTGTCTGGGAGGCTAGAGCCACAGTGTCCCTCCAGCAGGGCCACCTCCTGTCAGTGCAGCACAAACTCCCCAGGGGAAAAAGCCTCACGTCCATTTGAAGAGCCCGTGGAGTAACACAGAACGTGGCAGCTGACTCAGGTGCGCGACCCTCAGCTGGAAGATGATGAAACGTCATTTCCACCTTTGTTCTCAGATTCCTTTGCAGTGAGATGAAGACAACGTCATACCAATCACCGGGCGTTGTGTGCTACAGGAGCACCGTTTAAATAAGCCAACCTGGGGCTTGAAAAATACTGAGGTACCGGCAGTGTCTGCTGGAGCTGGAAGGGGCCCTCATCGTCGGACCCTCCGCCTGGTCCCCGCAGCCTCTGCTCGTCCTGTCCGGGGACGGGAAACCCACGTCTTCCCTGGGATGCACATTCCCTGCCGCGCAGACAGCCGCTGTCGCAGGATCACCACGTTACGGTGGAAATTGCTTCCCGAGGGGAGGAAGGAAAATTCCCGACCCTGACAAGCAGGGCATCTGAAATCAACCTCCTGTCACCCACCCGCGGGCCCAGGTGCCAGGGCCACCCACACACACCTCACTAACTGCCAGGTGAAGGCCCTTCGGCTCTGCAGACAGTTTTCTTATTTCTCCTACTGGGGAGATAGTTGCTTATGCTGAGATTTGAGGACCAGCAGGGGGAAATCTATTAGTATGTGTATGTATGTATTTTACTGTCCCATGGGATGAAGTTTCTAGACTGTGTGTTACCCTGGTCTCTGCCCCCTGGAGGTCACCTGTGTGTCAGAGCCCCCCAAACACAGGATGCCAAGGAGAGAGTGCACAGGCCGGCTTAGTGCTCAGACGCATGCCCAGTGTGGTGCCTGGTGGGGTGCCCCCCTGCAGTGGTCCCTGTTAGGACTGGCTCGTGGCCCAGGCCTCCTGGTCCCCACCTGTCAGCCCCTCCCGCAGCCCGTCCTGGAGTCAGCAGGAAGCCAACCTCTGGCTTCTGCACGGGGACTCTCGAAGGTGGTCAAAAGCCAGCGAGGCCACTGCAGAGACGCCCGCTCCAGCTGACACTCGGAGTGGGACGAGAGGCAGGTGTTGCCACCTTAACGCCACCGACAGGGGAGTGGATCAGACTCTGAACGGCCTTTGAGTCTCCTCAGCAGACCTCTCTCTCTCCAGGCCTCTGGAGGGTTCTAGGAATCTGCATTTCAAATGTGGCATTTTACAGTCCAACCTGGGCTTGCAGTGGGGAGAGACCGAAACTCATGGCGCTGACGAGCGGGGCATCTTGCTCCAACTGTGCCTGGAGGGAGGACGGCTCCTCGTCACAGGCGCGGCACAGCTCGGCCACCCCCCCACGGCTGCCGTGGCCGCAGCACGGCTCACTGCTGTGCACCGGATGCCGTGTCTCCAGGAGGTTTAGACATTAAAGCCTGCATCCCCAGTGTGATGGGATTAGGAGGTGGGGCTGTGGGAGGTAATTAGGTCACAAGGATGAAGCCCCATGGATGGGATTAGTGCCCTTACAGGAAGGGACATGGAAGACGAGCTCTCTCTTTCTCCACCGTGTGAGGACACAGCAGGGCGGTGGCCGTCTGCAGGGCAGGAAGGGCCCTCGCCAGACACCAGACATGCTGCCACCTCGACCTCGGCCTTCTCGGCCCCCAGAACCGTGTGAAATAAATTTCTTTAAGCCACTTAGACTGTGACTATTACAGCAGCCAGACTGACTAAGATACCCCTCATTGCAGCAGTTCAGGCCTCTGACGGTGTTGGCCGACGTGGGGCCACACGTCCGGGAGGGACATCTCCGAACCCCAACATTTTGGAGTTGTAACAGAACCTTGAGGGGACATCACATCACGTCAGCCACCTACAGACACGTGGGCCGAGTTCCTGAGCGAGCTGGCATGTCACCTGCTTGGCTGTCCCAGCTGTGACACCTGGGTCCCTCCTGCATTCTCTGCAGACTCACTCTGCACGCACTTCTGAGCACCCATCCCCGGCCCCGTTCCCGACAGAGTGATGGTCTGACTTATTGTTGAGTGAAGAGATCGGTTTATAAGCTGCAAGAGCTATTTCGAACCAAAACAGAACACAGTGTGCGCATGGGTTATATATACACACAAGAAAGGACTCTGAAGTTATCTACCAAAATACTAGCCGTGTTTCTCTCTGATGATAAATCGCTTCTATTTTCCTCCTTTGTGCTTTCCCGCATGTCCTAAATTCTCTGGAAAGAATACGTAATACCTTTGCAAAGAGAAAAACAATAAAGAGAAAGCAACAGCGGTTACTTTTGGAGACCCCCAATCAAGGTTTTCCCGTCTTGATGGAAACAGCAAAGCCTCACGCCAGCTGCCCATTGTCAGGGAACAGCTGGAATGCTGGAAAAAGCACGAAAGGCGAAAAAAACCGGTTAGTAAAAAGGGCGCAGGAGCTTTAAAGCAGGTGCTACTTTGTGACAAAAATGTATCTTATTCCCCTCATGCTTCTGTTGGGCATAGTTGAGCCATTAGAAGTAGCCACCAAAAGTATTACTTGTCTAGAAATCTGGCTTTCTGTCCCATTGAGTTCGGTAATAGACGCTGAGGTTAATTTGTTCTTCCCACGTTGACACAGTTTAAAGCGAGAAGAACCCGTGTGACAAAAGAGCAGAGACAGAAGGAAATGTTACAAGTTTCCGAAAGATGCTCGGTCCAGGAGAGGAGACACACTGCCTGTGTCGACTGATATTCAGGCCCAAGTAAACGGAGAGAGATACAATGTTTACAGACGGAAAGACACAGTGTTGCAAAGACGTCAGTGCGCCCTGAGTTGACCTGCAGGTTCAGCATCATCCAAATCAAACTTCCGGCGGGGTGGGTGGACGCGCACATGGGTGCTTGCGCTCGACAAGCCGATGCTACAATTTATATACTTGCGCGAAGGCCTAAGGCCGGCTGCAGGGCTCTCAAAGGGGAAGGTCAGGGCTTGCCCCGTGAGACACCAATCTTTCTGCAAAGCATCAGTAATTAAGACGGCGCGGTACCGGTGCAGGGACAGACCAGGTGAGCAAAAGAAGAGTCCTGCAATAATATGTACAACTATCACGCATCCACAGAAATTAGAAAGGACAGGCCCCTGCAAATGCTGACGTTTGCTACAGGACGGAGGTGGTGCTGTAGATCTCTTGGGGGAGCAGGTGGACTTTTTAATAAACGATGCTAGTGCAGTTTAGAATCCATGCGAGAAGAAATAAAATTAGGCCTGTAATTCATACAAAAAAATTAAGTCCAGGTAGACTAAAAAGGAAACATTGGATTCTACTTCTGGAAGGATGGCACAAGATCTGTAGACCTGCTCTCCAGAGAAATCACCGTATCTGGTGAAATGATGATTTTAAAACCCCAAAGCTCAACTGTTTAAAGTGCCTGGACAATGTCCTCAGGGCATATACAGCACATGAACAGACACTCGTTCAAGAAAATCTACTGAATCTCAGCAAGAACAGTAAGAGTCATCCTGGAGCATGACCTGCTCACTCTCTCTCTCTTCCCACCAGCTCAGTGTGAAGGAAACGCCCGTGTGAAGACGGTGGCCGCGGAGACAGGGCCCCCTCTCCCAGCGTCCAGTGGAGGTCTGCAGTGTCTCCTTGCGCGGTCCGGACGCCGGCACAGCTCCGGGTCCACGTTGCAGAGATTAAATTCCAGGCGAGTACAACCGAGGAGTCCGGTGCTCTCCTCTTCCACGGGCCCCTGACTCCTAGGACAGAGGCTCTATTGCTGGCACGGAAGGCCAAGGACATGGGGGTCCCAGCTCACTTACAGGACAGAGGCTCCATGCTGAAAGGGGTAGCTGAGAAGACCAGAGGCTCCACCCACATGGAGCATCCCCACTCCTCAAGCAGGCATGTCCTTCTGGGAGACCCGTGCCACCATCCCCACATCACGCTCTGGAGCAGAGGCTTGCAGATTTCGCCAAGGGCAAGCAACAGGCCGTAAAGAATGGAGAGCTCTGGCTGAGAGGGATCTACTTGATTTGGAACAGAATAAGGGAAAGTTCAAGCATAAGGATGCTCTTAAAGCAGTGAGGATTTTGGTGATGAATGACTAAGAGGAGGCCGGCAGCTCCAGGAGAGCAATAAGCTAGACTGCAGGCCAATGAGTCTGCAAGGGAAAAGAACAAACGAAATAAGGATGAACAAAGCCCCAGAGAAATGGTGATGCAACGGAGCACCCAGCACAGGCGCAGCAGGGTACAGAAGGAGAGGAGTGGCTCCCGCCACCTGGGCACAGAGCGTGGCGATGTCTAGTAAGCACACTGTCCAGGGACGCATGCCAGGGGAACACGGGCACAGGTGCACAGGAAGACACACCCCAGAATGATTCCAGAGGCATCGCTTGGAATAGCTGCCAATGGGAACTAACCCCAGCTCTGGCTGTCAGCAGCGGAACGGATAAAGTGTGGTGTATTCGCACAAGGGGACATTCGGCAGCAGAAATAAACAAGCCACACTGTATCTAACGTGGACACGCCTCACAGATACGACGCTAAGTGAAAGAAATAAACCAAAAGGACATCACACAGCGCAGTTCCATGCACATAAACGGCAAAAGCCAGAAAAAGTAAACCATGCCGAGACGCTTTCATAAAACAAATCTAGATGATTATGAAGAAAATGCAGACAACGATTATCACAGAAGTCAGGAAGGAGGGCAGGCACCAAGGCGGGGAGGGGGAGGGTGTCTCTGGGCGCAGCCTGACTCCCAAACACGGCTCTTGCCTGACCGATGGCTCTCTGAGCTGCACGTGTACATTTTTATCCCATCGTCCTTACGCCGTGTTTTAGAATAAAAAACGAAAAAGCTTTTGCTTTCGACAGGTGGCTTCCCTTCCAGTCCTGCGGACACCCAGTAGGGCAGCCCTGCACGTGGGCACAGCTGCGTGCAGGGAATCAGGGGACCCCGAGCAGAACCCTGGAGGAAGACGTGAGCCTGTGGTGGTGGCACAGA
>CAUYRT010064689.1:0-13904 GCA_963574885.1 Lepilemur ruficaudatus
CCTAGGAGCTCTAAATTTTTTCCCCTATATTGTGGTTCTTCTGAAGGTGCTTGCTTGTGTGAATAGTTGTTAAATTAGATGTTCCTGTGGAGGGACGATTGCTGGAGGTTTCTATTCAGCCATCTTACTCCACCCCCTTCCCAGAGTCTCTTCCTCACACATAAATTTTCTTAATGTAAAACATGAGCAATAGCTATCATTCATATCCTGATGGTAAGGGACTCACCTTCTAATCCATATATTGTCCTTGTATTATTTTAAACAGCTACAGAAAACATACTTCTAAAAAAGCCATAAACAAATGAAAGTATATGCCATGTTATAGATTGCAGAACTTAATATTGTTAACATATCAATACTATCCAAGCAATCTACAGATTCAATATAATCCCTAACAAAATCTCATTGGTAATTTTTGCAAAAATAGAAAAACTTATCCTAAAATTCATATGGAATCTCAAGGGATTTCCAATATTCCAAGCAATCTTAAAAAAGAAGAACAAAACTGAAGGACTCGCACTTCCTGATTTCAAAACTTAATACATAGCTAGAGTAATAAAAGCAGTATGGCATTGGCTTAAAGACAAACATATCAACCAAGGGAATAGAATAGAAAGCCCAGCTGTAAACTCTCACATATGTAGCAAATGTTTTTTGATGAGGATGCCAGGATCATTCAATAGGAAAAGAACAGTCTTTTCAAGAAATGGTGCAGGGAAATTGCATATTCACATTCAAAAGAATGAAGTTAAACCCATATTAATGCATCTAACACCATATTAATATTTGGTTAATTAGCCAACTAAGCTTAAAATAGATTAAAGACCTAAATGTAAAGCCAAAACTATAAAACTCTTAGAAGAAAACAAAGGTCAAAAGCTTTGTGACATTGAATTTGTCAGTGATTTCTTAAATATGATCTCAAAGGCACAGGAAATAAAAGAAAAAATAGACAAATTGAACTCCATGAAAATTTAAAAATATATATACATCAAAAGACAATATCAACAGAGTAAAAATGTGAACCACAGAATAGAAGAAAATATTTTCAGATCATATATCTGATAAGGGATTAATATCCTGAATATTTAGAGAATTTCTTTAACTCAACAACAAAAAAACCACCTGATTCAAAAAAGTGCAAAGGACTTGACGAAATATTTCTCCTACAAAGAAATACAAATGGCCAATAATCCCATGAAAAGATGTTCAACATCATTAATCATTAATGACATGCAAATGGAAACTACAATGAGATACCAATTCACACCCATTAGGATATCTACTATCAAAAAGAAAAAAGAAAAGAAAACAGCGATCATCGGCAAGGATGTAGAAAAATTGTAACCCTATGCACTGTTGATGGAAACATAAGATGGAACAATCACTCTGGAAAATAGTATGGCAGTTCCTCAAAAAATTAAAAATAGAATTGCCATATGATCCAGCAATTCCACTTCTGGGTATATACTGAAAAGAATTGGAAGCAGGGTGTTAAAGAGATATTTGTGCACCCGTGTTCTTAGCAGCATTATTCACAATAGCTAAAATATTGAAGCAACCAAAGTACCCATTGGTGGATGAGTAGGTAAGCAAACTGTGGTATGAATATACAATGAAATATTATTCAGTATTAGAAGTATTGTTTAATGGGTGTAGAGCTTCAGTTTTACAAGATGAAAAGAGTTACGAAGATGGGTGGCGGTGATGGTTTTACAACATTTCGAATGTATTTAACACCACTGAGCTGTACACTTAAAATGGTTAAGATGGTAAATTTTATGTTATATGTACTTTTCCACAATTTGAGAAATGAAAACAAAAAGGTACAGGAAGAGAAGAAGATGATGAAGAGGGAGAGAAAGAGGAAGAAGAAGAAACAGAAGCAGCAGCAGCATACATACATGCATGGCCATAAAGCCTAAAATACTATCCAGCCCTTTCCAGAAAAAGTGTGCTGACCCCTCAGCCAACCAAAGCATCCAAACAGATGTAGAAAGTAAGTCATTCTCCACCTCACCTCTTCATGCACTTAAATGCACTGGTACTTAGCAGGCACTCAATTAATATTAGTTCTTATCACCGCCTTTCTGCTAAATTCTTCTTTCTCTAAGATATTTGATACGACACATAAAACTAATAAGCAAAATATTCAAATATTATATTTACTTACATCTATAATTCTTTTATACCCTTCAAGAAGTTATGTTGCGTTGTATAATCATTAAGAGCACTAGTTCTAGAACTAGACTGCCTGGGACCCAATCCTAGTCTACCATCTACCACTCACTAACTGTCAGACTGTAGGCAAATTATTTAACCTCTCTTTGTCTCATTTTCCTCATCTAAACTGGAAATGATATTATGAGTACCTACCTTATTAAGTTGACATGATGGCTAAATGTAAATTAAATGATATTATGAGTACCTACCTTATTAAGTTGACATGATGGCTAATGCTTCAAATAATGCTTAATACATGGTAAAACAAATTAATAAATGTTATGCATATCATATCTATGCCTTATAGTTATCTAAAATGTTTAAAATTATCTAAAATATCCATCAAGATTTACCATAGTTTTGGGAGAAATGTATAATTGTTCAGCAAATGTTCAAAATGTTCAAACAGTAGGAAATAAAAAGCAGATTGCTCCCAACCACAAACTTTAACTTATCACTGATATCCTCACTTGGTGCTTTTAGTACATTATTCTTGGGTAATGATGGTTTGGGGTTGGTAAAAACGTTCTTTGTTGCCCACCGGTTCTCAAATTGTGGGCACTGGGAAAGGAACAAGAAAGAAGTCTGAAAGGTACCTGAAGAAATTGCTGTTATGATTTCTCCCCTGTTGGTTTAAATGCTAATCTGCCACTTCTGAGAACAAGACATATCCCCAAGAGCATTCCTTTTGACCTTTCTTAACTTCCTCTCCTTTCTTTCCTTCTGACTTTATTTTTAGATGGATATCAAACAGGAAATTCCACTCCACTAAGAAATGGTGAGTTTTCTAGCTAGAGATCAGAGGGTGGAGCCCACTGGGAAATCAGTAATGAGGACTGGACCAAGGGCTGGGCCAAGGAAGTTTGGATGGATACTTGTAAAACAAGAGGCCATTTTTGTTTCTTTTTCCCCCTACTGGTGATAAAACTAGTAGCTTCCGTTTATGCCCAAGACATAGCTTTTAAAAAACAGACCAGTTGATTTGAGGCAAAACTCAAATCAAAACACTGGCAAGACCTACAGAACAGATATAGCCACAAAACTGTTCTAATGCCCCAACACCCGGATGGATGAGGGTGCGTAGGGTACTGACAGACATAACAATGATTTGCCACTTACTGCTAAGTGTTGCCAAATGTGCTTTAAGTACCTCATGTACTGGAAATACACTGCAAATTACCTTCCTTATGTTGTGAATTAGAACAGAAGCTTTTTCTTCCTTTCCTGTTTATGTTATCGATCACTGCATATTCAAATCCACCTCCTCAGTCTTGTTAGAAATTGATGTATAGGATGTATTTGATAACACTTTGAATCTTTTGGATTTGAAGTCATAAGATGTCACACTGTGACCTTTCTGATGAGTCTCTTAGCCTAAATGTAGTTTCAACTTTGTAAGCCAGGAAGTATCAAGTTTTGTAAACTTCTAAAATTTTTGCAAAGTATTTTAAGATTCTCAGAGACAGCATTTATATATTAAGTTGATTCTACATCAAAGAATCAAGTGGAAACTTAGTTCTACAGATAAATATTACTAAGAGTCACTAGTGCTGGTTTCTATAGTGTAGGAGATCTGGAAGTGGACTTCCAAATTGGAAGATGAACATACTTGTTGAAGCATGCATATATCAAGGTATAAAACTGTTATACACATGCATTACCAATTGGCCAAGCTCACATAACAAATGTAGAAACTGGCTTACAGATAATAAAATTTCTTTTTACAAAAATGATTAACAAATGATTTAACACTGCAAAAACTTTCTTTAAAAGTTTTTAAGAAACTTTCCGTTTTAAAAAGTCTTAAAAACGTTGTCAGTTTTTAATCTATTACAAATCATCAAAATTAAGGTATATTTTTAGTTTATCTTCTTTATTACATGTAACTATTTTTAATCCAATAATTCCTGTAGTAAAAAACTGAAACAGTACAAAAGGTTAAAAATATCTATATATGATTCCCTTCTACCCCAGACACTGTTACAGAGGAAAGTATCAGTAATAGTTTGTTGCATACTGTCAAAAACTTTCAATACACTATAGGAACATATATCCTTTCTTGTTTAACACAAATGGAAGAATTTCTGCATTTTGCATTTTTTACTTAACATTTTGGGTAAATTCCCATCTATCCCAGTGGCCATATAATCTTTTCAAAGCAATGGTCAGGTCCTAAAATTTGTATACCATGCCACTGGCACAAAGTGTTACTCACATTCAGCTACATTTCTCAGTGCATCTTCTACCTACGTTAATATTTGTTAGGTAAAAGAATGGTTGGTCAAACACGTATGAGAAACACTTGGTTAGAAAGGTAAACAGGCTTCTTCCTTGCTGGACTTTTCAGATTCTTGTATGTGTTAATTTTTGCAGTGACTCATTAAAAGGTTTATGCAGTATACCCCATTTCACAAAATAATTTAAGCAAGAAGTTGTCTTGCTGAGGAACATCGTTTGGGCATGGTATTCCAAAGAACACACTTGGGAACTGTTGAGCTACAACATCTAGTTTAATCATCCTAACAACCCTGTCAGATAGGTTGTATTCTGCTCATTTTACAAACTAAGGAAGCCGAGGCATAGAAAGTTTAAGTGATTTTTCTAAAGCCCCCAGCTGGTAAGTGACAGAATTGGCATCAATCCCCCAAATCTATCCTCTTCTCCCCATGGTGCACAGAGCTCATCGTCCTTTTAGCATCACTAGTGAAATTAAAGAAAGTTTCCTTTTTTGTTTAATTTAAGAGGCTGAGCCTAAAACATTTTGATAGCGTAAGTCTGGATGTCAAAAGGGCCAAAAGAACACCACGTATAAAATATGCAAGCAAGATTTCAGAGAAGAAAAAAGTGATTATGGACATAGGAGTCCAGGAAAGGCTGATCTGTTTGACTTAGAGCATGTTACTAGCACACCTTTACGCTTAGCTACTCCAACACCTTTCTGGCAGCATTTCTAGGCAGACAAAATGAAAGGGCACTTGCACAAAGCCTGACCTCTCAACCAATGTTGGTTCTTATTTCCATCTCCAAAATTTGTTTCCAATTTCCTTCTACTCCTAACCTTAACATTATTTGGAAAAATTAACCATTTTACAGAATTTATATATCCTTTCTCTATGATTTACACAAACCTCTAGCTTCCTGGAATTCAAAAATGCTAAATCTTTTTGAAATATTTCTCTAAAATAAAAATATTTTTGGAGAATTGTAAATTAAAAGGTATAACTTTTTTAATTTCAATAGATTTAAGGGGTATAAATTTTTTTTGTTATACAGATGAATTGTATAATGTTGAAGTCAGGGCTGTTAGTGTACCCCCAGAACAGTGTACATTATACCCAATAAGTAATTGTTTATCCCACACCCCTTGCCACCCACCCCACTTCTTAGTTTCCAATGTCTATTACATCACTTTATGATCATATATACCCATTGTTTAGTTCCCAATTATAGGTGAGAACATGTGGTATTTGTTGTTCCATTCCTGAGATACTTCACTTAGGACAGTGTTTGCCAATTCCATCCAAGTTGCTTCAAAAGACATTATTTCATTCCTTTTTATGGCTGAGTAGTACTCTATGATTGATATATACATATATCTATATACACACACACACCACATTTTTAAAATAACTGTCATACCTTGTAAATTTTGCTCATAGATTAGAAAATGGAAATAATAAGCTAAAACCAGTCATAGAAACAAATATCATGGGGCCTCAAATGGGAGAAATTTACAGGCATGAGGTCAGGAAGCAGCATGAAGGAAGTGTAAGGAAGATACTAACTCCAGCATCTCTCAAACCACATTCCCCTCACCTGCTCTTCTCTCCTTTTATCTTCCTTGGTTTCCCAGCTCATACACCTACTTGAGCCTTTCTTGCGTCCATGACTGACATTTTCCATACATCAACTCCTCATATCCCTGACTGCATGTGAAGAAAGGCTCTTGTAATTCAGCTCTTGCCCACAAGAGCCACACAAGCCATGCCAGCCACTTAGCTCCTCCGCTAGGGAGAGGCCTTCAACACCTGCCTTCATCTCAGCCTTTCATGCAGAAGTAGCACTTGTGCATAAGGTGCTAACCACACCCTTTGAGTCTAAAGTAAGCAGGTGATGTCATCATTCAGCTTCTTTTACACTCAATAAGGCCATCATAATAATTAATAAACTTTGGGATGATAATCTGTATTAATCAAAATGCTGCCAAAGTCCTTTTATTATGAATATTAGTTTTGAAGTCAGACAAATCAACCCTCAAATTTTGGCTCTGCCTTTTGCAAATTTTGTAGTCTTAATCAAATATGTAGACTTTTCAATTACTCTCTTCTGTGAAATGAAGATAAGATTTGCTTTCTAAGGTTATTTTGAGAATAAAAAAAGAAACAAGAAACATCCGTTCCTCCAAAAATATTTGTTGAGCAACTACTATGTGTGAGAAAATTTCCTAGAATTAAGAAAAAAGATAATATATATGAGCATCTGGCTCATGGGAGAAGCTCTCCTTTTCCTTCCTTTTATAACTGTGAACAATTGTCTGGAGTAAACATGCAACAAACTTAGTTATCTTATTCTTCTTTTTGTGTTTCTTTGTTTTACAGAAAGCACTGTATTTATGGAGTACATTTATACACTAACATTATTAGGGCTTATTCCTATGAAGATACTCAGCTGGCTCTTTTCACAAAGGTGTTACAAAAATTCATTATCAATACAAAATATTCCAAGAGAGAAAAATGTCTCACATGTGCTCCTGGGTGTGATCAAGATAGTTGTCAGTGGGCATATACGTACTCCTTATTGTAGCCATTTTAAATAATAGCGCACATGTCAAATACCTTTGACATTCTTACTATTTCAAAGACTTTTGTAAGCATTAAACATGAACATTTTACATATGGGGATGGAGAGGTTAAATCTTTTCCCCAAGGTCACTCAATGCATCAGTGGCATAATTACTAACTAAATCCTAGGCTTCTGGCACCCTGGTCCTCCCACCTCCTTCTCTCCTTGAGAAAACATCCGCCCACAGTGATGTCTACTTGCCTTTTACTCTTATTTTAAGAAAGTACATTGAAAAAAAAGTATTACTTGCATTTTCCTTCAAATCAAATTAATCAGAAAATAAAATTAAAGCACATTTATTTAGCAGAAAGCTACTCTTTCTATTAATGAGAATTTTATTAAATATAATAAAATATTTCAGGCAATTTCTTTCTTCCTGGTGTTTTTTTTTTCCGCTCTTCCTTTCTTAGATTTATTGAAAAGCATTTTTATTAGTGCAATAATAGGCTCTGGGACATGCAATTATATTGAGATGCTGACACTTTCCTGTTAGTTGCAGCCTTTGGCCTGAGGCCAAACACTGAACCCAAGCATCTGAGTTTCTCTGCAAGCAGCCCTGGCATGCCACTCCATGCGTTTGTCCTTAGAGCAACCTCCAATTTTCACCCACTAGAGAGAGAATTAACTAATTTTTCCCTTCCATTACAATTGATCCAAATAGATACTTCCATCTCTCTTTTAGGGAAACCCAAAAATTCCTTTGAAATTTTTGTAGGTTGGAGAGCTAAGAACAGATCTGATTAGAAGCTTTTGACTTCAGTTTTATGTGGGGAAATACCATAAAGGGTTTCATTACTTTATGAGTCATTTACAAACATGAAATGCAAATGCTTGTGCCTTTGTCATGAATTTTTTTATAGCTTTCACTTCTGTACATTTTTTATTGCAAATCCTCTTCTATCCAAGCTCTGAGCCAAAGCATTTCAGGGTAAAAGTGTAGATATCAACTATAATAAAATACAGTTCCAAACCTCTGGAACTTTTTAAAATTTCTAAGGCAGAAATAAACCATCCTTAAAAAAAAAAGAAAGAAAAAAGAAGCCACCGGAGAATGCTTCTGAATTCACTCCTGCTTTTTGTTTAAAGACATCGAGTTCCAAACTTTAAGGTGTTAGATCTCTTATCTTTGTTAGACTCTGTACCGTCGCGTTTCCCTACATATCCCAACCTCCTTTGTGAAACTTTGTATGTGTTGTCAGAAAACCCACAAAAACACCCCCTAAAAACCTTAGTTTTTAAGTTAGATAAACACACACACACAAAACTAAACTACGCCTTCAAAAAATGCCTCTGGCCTGTGTGTGAACAAAAACAAAGGGTGTAGCTGGTTCCTGCCATCCCTAGCTCTGCCTGTCACTGTGCTGATGACCTTCACTGCCCTTCAGTGACTGTTCCAGCAAAGCTTGGCAGTGTTTTAGCATTAGTTGCTCACCAGGGAAGTATAGAAATACTAATCCTTCTGACCTGAATTTTGTGTGAGAAGTTCCTGGGAGAGGTCCCAAAAATCGGTATTTCCTTTGAACTCCAGGCCCCCAGCAATGCCAGCATCTCCCCCTCCTTTCCTGGCAGTTAAGACTGTTCTGGGTTTCCTGGGTCCATTTCTCTCCTACTGGATCAGCACGCTGACTGCAATGTCTCCTTTCCTAAACCCTGGTTTCGCTCCTGCTCTAATCCATCAGACCTCCTTGGAAGCAGAGCGCCTCAGTCAGCAATAAAGATCATTGTGAACACGTAGAAACACTGATGCCAACCCAGGTTAAGTGCAATGGGCACAGTCACCCCACATGGACTAGGTTCCTCCACACCCTCCTTTGGGTTGGCCCTGCCGCCAGGTGCCAGGCAAAAGAAAGCCCAGTCTCATCCATGCCCCTCCCACCCTCTGGAGACCCCACAATGCCTCTGGGCTAACCTTAGGGGTTCAGGCGGTGGGAAGTCAGAGATGATCAGCCTTCCATTCTTAGGAAGAGACAGAGGAGCAAACATCTGTAGGCATCTGTGAGGCTGAGTGGACATAAGGTTGAGAGAAACTGAAGTTGTGACCAGATAGACTTTTCTTAACAGAGAGAGAATTATGACAAAGTGGCTGGTGATAACTTTACTGGCCTCTAAATTAACTTCAGTTTAGCATCACAAAGACCTAGTAGGGAGGATGAAAACTGCTTGGGAGAGAGGAATGGGTAGTGCCTAGTTAATGGGTAACAAGTGAGGCCCCAAGTCCCCCCTCTCTCACATAGAGTGTAAGACAAGGAGTCAAATTCCCACACTGAGAGAGCAGAGAGTACAATCTACACATTCTTTCTCACACCACACGCATTTGCTATTCTGTTCTTTTAAGTAATCATAATATAATCAAGAACATAAAATATAGAAAACATATGCATACATACATATATGTGTATGTATGTATATGATATATATAAAATACACTGGTGATCCTTGAGATTTATCATAGCACCCACTGGAACCTCTCTCTTCAGTAAAGATATTTTTATTCTCACACTCTCCACCTCTCAACAACACATATGCCTTTCTATACAGGGTATCCCAAAAGTTGTAATACAAAAGGGGAAAGTGAGAAACGGTAGCTAAATGTACTTATTTACAAAATATTCATTACAAAATTTTCCTTTGTATGGAGACTTTTGGGACACCCTGTATATTCCCAGACAGCACTCATAATTTATGTGAATTCTATTTCCTTGCTACCTGCCAACACTCAGATGACAGGTCTTGATTATTGTGTGTTCTGCCTCCTATCTGCTTCCTTTTATCACTGGTCAATATATCACTGATTTGCCTTTCTTCCTAAACCAATTTCCTAAACTCATTAGTCACCAATATTTTACTACTTTCTTTAAACATTCTACTCATGGGTAAGAAATAATCCCCATATAATTCTGCTCTTATAAATCTCATTCAAGGGCATCTAATTTTTGTTTTCAAATTACTTCTCTGTTTTTATTCAGAGCCCTGAAATGACATGGACAAAGACAAAATGTAAGCAAGTATAACTAATAAATTCTCTTCTAAATTACTATACGAATAAATATGTGGATAATAATTAGCATTTCATACCAATAACAGTATTAGTTTTGAAGCTAGAGTCAGAGAATCATAAGGGCAATTCAAATTGTGAATTACTGTATTTGAAATGTTTATTTAATTGGAATCTAGTTATATAAAATATTGCAGGGAATTAGAACATCTAGAATGTATTGTTTCTATTTACCCCAGTTTTTAATTTGATGCTTAAGAAATATACATTGGTCACATTTTATGTACAGGATGAATTAAACTTGCAGAATTCAACACTCACATAATTCACAAGTTACAAAGGATGGGAGTATGACTGTTCATAGCTGAAAGGTCACCTCAGAAATAAGGAAAATACAATTTTCAATACTTGGTCTACTTGACCCACCAGGTTGTAATTGTGGAATTGTTGACAGGTTTTTTTGTAATTCAAGAATAGTCATTACTTTAAACTCCGAACATAATGTGAGATTTTACTGACATTTTTAACAGATCTTAGTTTTTTTCGTAATCCCAAAATGAGCAACTAGGGCTCAAAGCTAAGTTCAGCAAAAGGAGGAACTCAATACCTCCAAATTTTAAAGTGATTCACCAACAATTGAGAACAAACACCTCCCTCAAGGCTTACCAAGAGTCAACTGAAAGGATTCTACCCAATGAACTCCTACCACTGCCTCTGCGTTGTCTATTAGCCATGGACAGGAAAAAGGAAGAAGAAAGAGTTATTGGAATCATTAACCTTATGAGACATTCATTATGAGTTCATGGTGAGAAAAGATTCTCTTGCCTTCCCCCTACTAGACAAAGGAAGACTCCCAGAGAATCATGTGTGCAGTTTAGAAGAGGCTACATGAAGCAGCAGACTGGCATATCACTCTGCAGTATGACAGTTTCTTGCTCATTTGCCTCATGCCTATTTCAAGAGAAAGAACAAAGGAGGAGATGGAGAGGGGAGGAAACAGTGGCAGGTTCACACCAGTTTTCCGGGATTCAAGTGAACACTGCAGAGTAGCTGAGTGGAGCTCTCCAAACTGAATTGCACCCAAGAGGGAGGCCACCATTCAAACCCACAAGTATGAAAAAGTGAGCTCCCTTCCCAAGAGTTCTTTGAAGAAGTTGCACAGATGCCCTCAGAGGAACCAGCCCTCAGACACCGTACATGCTGGGGCACTAAAATGTAAGCCAGAGAAGCAGTGATAACTAACTGGAAACCAGTTAGGGGACACATCTCCTTTCCCTTCATCTCTCCTTTCTCTCTCACGAGGCCAGAGGGGCTAGACGCTGCCTAAAGAGGAAGACAAGACATTCAAGACACACAGTGTGAGACCCTTCCTTCCTACCTGCTAGAGTAAGAAGAATATAAAAACAGACCTCACTCTGCTCCTTATTTCTGGTCAACCCTGCTCTGGAAGAAGCAATGGGGATACAATTCAAATCAGTCAATGAATTGAAGATTTTAACAGAGCTTGACTGAATCACCCTAGAAAGTTATGGAATTTGCCTAGGACTGTCTAAGGTCTATACAACCTAGACAGAAAGATTGCTTGAAGGTAGGATTTTAAAACACTAATAATGCACTTGGTTGAAATTCCTCAATAAACCAGATGCATTTTTTTATAGATCCCAAGCATGAATTTGCATAATTTGGATCAAATTACTACTAGGTACTTTACTTTTTAAAAAGATGATGCTTTGGAACTCAAGAGGGTGGGTGTGACAGATGTCTTGAGAAAGGATATTTATGAATTTATCCCAGATGGTAACCTAGGCTCAGCCTATATCCAGCACAGTCTAGCTGCTCTGGTCTTAGCCATGTAAGTACAAATTCTCAAAATATTGTTAGCTAGTAAAACGAAAGTCTTCTTTAATATCCTTGCTCTACTGTGCTTACCAATAGTCCAAAAACTGATAAAATCTGCCTTTGCTGCAACCAGGAGGCACCGATCCAAAATTCTCCTTTTGCAAATTCTAGGCCAATGTCCCATTGATAATTCAACCATGAGTTGGTTTTGAAATGAACAGAGCTACAAATACAATCACTGCCTGGCACAAACACGATTACTTTGGTTGTATAAACCTAACTACCTAGATTTACATCTAATCTGCTCAGCTTTGGGAGGACAATATCTAAGCGTAATACTGATGAAAGCAAATATTATATTCTGATTGATTTTTCTGTGCTTGTGAAGATTAAGAAGCCCATATTATTTGAAACTGGAGTTCTTTATTTTCTCTCATGTTAGTAGTGGCCAGTGTAGCATGAACACAGCCCAACAAAGCCTCCCTTTGCCAGAAGCCACATTAAAACAATGGGGAGTCAAGTCAAACAGCAAATGGGACCAAAGTACACAGAGTGCTTTTGTCCTGGCCAGTCTCTTCTCTGAGCAGAGACTAGTAACACATGTGTAGGGTAGCACAGGTTAGAATTAGCCTACATCCAAAGAGGAAAACTAATATTCCAATCTGTTTAAGATATTTTCTTTTATAATTATATCAATTCATGAAATCAAAATGCAAATACCTAAACTCATGTTTGTATCTATGTAGTTGGTAGTAAATTTGGTATACTATTGATAATTAATAAAAAGCAAAAACTTACAAATATAATTGGAAGTAATAAAAATATAAGCTATAAATCAATGACAGTTATACTAGCAACACACACTTTATGAAATGATTATTTCTTCTCTTTTTTCCTTACTTTATTCAAATAATTTAAGTTTTTGTTATACATTTATAATTTAGATTTATATAAGCAACAACTTTATTTGGTTTGAATTCTTTTGTCTTTATTTAGAGGGATTGAAAGTTTGATGTAAGCAATTTAACTGCATTTTCCCCAAAATTACAAAATAAACCATTTTTCACCTACTGAATTCCAAGGAGATTCTACTTATAGTTTACTCATCCCATGCAACTGCTCTCATCGACTTGGTAGCAGATGACAATGTGACTGTCTCAGTATTCTAATGAATCGTGATGGGAACCAAATTTAGCTACAGTTTGGCTTTTCACTGTACAGATGCTTTATTTTGAATTAATCAAAAATAAAAGTAAAATCTGTTGTCCTGACCTGAGCAGACAAAAATATTAATAATTGACAAAGTTTAAAAAGCTAATTTTAACATCATATATACTTAATATTTATGTACATTCAAGTTTCCTAAAAATAAGATGGAAACAATCTGTAAAAATTGTTTCGTATATCTGTTTTGATAAAGGTTGGAAATAACAAAGCCCATGAGAAAGTCCACTCTCATAAGGTTTCTAGTTTGATATTTAAGGAAAAGAAAAGGCTCCACATTCTTTAATACTTAACTCAAAATTCCTTTCCACATTTCAAAAGAAAGGAAAACAGAAAAGGAGGAAAGGAAGGAAGAAAACAATGAAGGGAGTGAGGGAGGGGAAAAGGAAGAAAGGAAGCTAAAATCTTATCTACAAAGGCTATCACAAATTAGTAAGATATTTAGTTTGTGCAAGATTTCTGAGAGTAAATAGATGTTAATAATTGTAGGAAAAGAGAAAAGGTTATTGTTCAAAAATTAGAGTCATGGCCGGGCGAGGTGGCTCATGCCTGTAATCCTAGCACTTTGGGAGGCTGAGGCGGGAGGATCGCTCAAGGTCAGGAGTTCGAAACCAGTCTGAGCAAGAGTGAGACCCCGTCTCTACTAAAAATAGAAAGAAATTAATTGGCCAACTAAAAATATATAGAAAAAATTAGCCAGGCATGGTGGTGCATGCCTGTAGTCCCAGCTACTCAGGAGGCTGAGGCAGAAGGATCGCTTGAGCCCAGGAGTTTGAGGTTG